>CAMGYJ010000002.1:20757487-21037259 GCA_946122785.1 Linum tenue | reverse complement strand
GTCGCTTTGACCGGAACGAATTAGGTTGGATACCCATGGATTTGGGTTCAATTGTGATCATGCTCAACAAAAAGGTAAAAATGAATGAAAAACACTAAAGCGAACGAAAACTCGGTCCTGATACAAAACTCGCCAACATTGAGTAGATATGATATTGATTTCGGTAGCGACATTGGGTTCAATTGTGATCATGCTCAACAAAAAGAAAAAGAGAAAGAAAAAAAAACACTAAAGAGGATAAAAACTCGGTCCCGATACAAAACGTGGTAGCGGCCTTGGGAAGCGATGGTGGGGAACAACTTAGGATTCCGCCGACAGTATTTCGAGATGGACTGTAAAATGGTGGGCAAATCATCGCCTATGGAAAATTCAAAGTCTTTCGCTAGATTTTCGTTATTGTTCGCTAGATTTTTCGTCTATGTGTTTAGTTATTGTTCGCTAGATTTTCGTCTATGGTTTTTTGCACAAATCATCGCCTTTATGTTTTGTTATTGTTCGCTATGTTTTCGGCTATGGCTTTTTGCACAAATCATGACTTTGTGTTTAGTTGTTGTTCGTTAGGTTTTTGTCTATGGCTTTTGCACAAATCATCGCTTTGCCACCATTTTGCAGCTCATCTCGAAATACTTTTGGCGGGATCCTAAGTTGTTACCCACCACCGTTTCCTATGGAGAGTGGGGTAAAAGAAAGACTTTGAATTTTCCCACTTGCACTTGGGGAGTGTGAGAGCCACTAATGAATAGTAACTCAAACCTAGGCTTTATATATTAATTAACGGTTCCAATAAGGATCGATTTCACAGCTGAAAGGTTCTAGCAATGACTGATTAATAATCACAAACGATTGATTCATTAAGAATGGGATAACGATGGAGCCATACAGTAGTAAAGCTACATTGTACAGCAGTTCCAGACATGGAAACTACAACATTAAAACCGATTACAACAACAACAAATAGAGGTAATTAATATGAACTTCCACTCTCTTACGGACATCCTTTATTTAAGTGGCTCACTCCCATAAACTCTTGGATCAAACAAAGACGACAGCAATAGTACTCACGACCTTGTATCCATCATCACCAATGGAGTTCCAGACCAAGGAACCTTGGCCAATGATACTGCTTCTCGTCACATTCTCCAACCTGGTAAATGTCACAGTGTAGCTCGCTTTGTCGTTGAGATCTTTGAACCTGATCACACTAGGCATGACTTTGACAGCAACCCCTTGAGGCGACAAAACCTTACTGATGTACGTCGAGAAAGGCCGACCCACATTAGTAACAGTTCGAGTGTAAGTCATCTGATCACCGGCACCCAATACCATCGAAAATGTTGGGTAGTTCAGCTGAGCCCCCGGTATCAAAGTTGGAGTCGAGCAATTCACCTTTCTCTGCACGATATATCTCACCTGCTGCTCGCTGTAACCCAACCCACAGAGGTAAGGAATGTAATCATCCGGCTCGATATCATAAACCAGACCAGGGTTCAATGCCCTCAATGTGTGGACATGACCCGAACCCCTGTCGAACACTGTGGCAGAAACATTCTGCTCGGTGGAGATCGGGTTGCCATTGAGATCAGCGGTGTAGGCAGTGGTCAAAATGGCCGACTTGATAGCTGCAGGGGACCAATCTGGATGAGCACTCTTGATCAGAGCTGCAACTCCACTCAAATGTGGGCATGACATTGAAGTTCCTGAGATCACATTGAATGGGTTCGTAGCTTCGTCGATTGAGACTCCCCAAGCAGACAGAATGTTGAGCCCGGGGCCAACTATGTCGGGCTTCAGGATCCCCCGAGATTGCGTGCTAGGACCTCGGGAAGAGAAGGAGGCCATTTGTGGAGCAGGTTGTGACTTGCCAATCAAGGTACCTTGGAATGAGATTGTTGCAGTGGGAGATTGCGTGGATATCAAGTAATTTTTTAGTACCAATCCATCCTTGTAACTGATGTGTGATGCGGGAAGGACGTTGGCTGTAGCAAGAGTAGTGTATCCATCATCCTGCTCGTTGAACACGATCATGGCTGCGCCACCATTGTCCTTCACTTCTTTACCCTTATCCTCGATTCTCAATTGTCCCATGTGGCATATGACTATCTTGCCTTTAACATCAATGTTCTTCAGTGACCCTTTCTCACAAACTGCTGCTGATTCATTATTGCTAATTGCAGCAGGATGGACGATTGGGAGTGGCTGCCGTGGATGGAAGTCTTTAGGCTGGAAGAGGGATTGGCCATGGAGCTCCACATTGTTCCCCAACTTCACCGTAGCTCTGATCTCCCTATCGATCGTGCTCGCTCCGACGGTTAGAATCCATGGCGCATCGTTGGTTACTGTACTCGGATAAGGTCCATCATTTCCAGCTGAGCAGCTCACAAAGATACCCTTTTGAATGGCTCTAAATGCACCCAATGCAATCACGTCGTAGTAGAATGGAAAAGGAGATTCAGGTCCAATGGAGATTGACAGCAGATCAACGCCATCATCAATAGCAGCATCGATTGCTGCCAATAAGTCACCATCATAGCAGGACACTGCACAGGCCTTGTACATTGCCACATGGGCTCTAGGCGCGATCCCGTGGCTGTCCCATTCGCTTGTCCAAACACGTTGGCACCTTCTACAGGGCACCCTGCAGCTATCCCTGAAGTATGACTCCCATGGTAGGCTTCTTCCCACGGGAGATCGATACCTCGAGCAGTAGAGACGAAGCTTCGAGCACCAATGAGCTTGTTGTTACATGTTGCTTGCCGTTGAAGTCACACCTGCCTCTCCATCTGGCAGGCGGGGGAGGCATGCCTTTGTCGGAGAAAGAAGGGTGATCATACTTTATCCCCGAATCAATCATCCCAATGATCACTCCCTCTCCATAATTTGAGGCGTTCCCAGCTCGTAGAATATTCTGTGGCAGGCCGAGAAACTTGGGAGTGAAGGTTGTGTGTAGTGGGAAAGATCGTTGGACTCGGGCCGAGATGAAGCCTTCCTTCTGTTCCATTGCTTTGGCTTCCTGTGGTGTGAGCCTAGCCGCAAAGCCTGTGATCACATTACGGTAGGAGTGGACGATTCGTTGTTGGTTCGAGCTTAGGCTTGTAGTAGCCTCTGGGAGGAATGTGGTGTACCAGTCATGTAGATTGGATTCTAGTAGGCCTGCTGGTTTCTCAACAGAGACAATGTAGGTTTCCAAGTCGGTTTCTCCAGAAGCCGACGCTTCCTGAGAGGAGGAGGAGAAGAAGAATGTGGAAGTTAAAGTGAGGAAGATGAGGAAAAGGGTTTTCATTTGTACTTGTTTTTCTTTTAGTGACTAAGTTGGTTTAACTTTAGGCTGCTTCCTGATACTGGAACTTGAACCTTGATCATCAATATATAGTGACAAAGCCAGTCAAAAGATTTTTGGCCCTTTTAACTCGTTACTGAAGAGGGTTTGGGTTTTGAAACAAAGGTAAAAACCATCTCTATTTGGGTAACTGTCTGCAAGATGCATCAGTGAGACATTCCTTATGTAAAAGACAAACCAGCAGGTGGCAGGCACTGTCTGTGTAATTTCTGTTATGATAATAGTTAAGGAAGCAGTAATGAGTACATATGGCAAATCGTTATCTTGTACGTTAGAAAGTGCTGGCATTATTCACTGGTTTATTATCTGGTTTGAGAGGTGGGGAATTTGGAAACTGGGGTTTTCTGCTATGAGGATTACTTCCACACATAAATGTTCCATGCATGGCTGGCTGAAGTCTTAACGTTATTCAACTTACTAACATGCTTCCATAACTACTTTTGTTTTTGTCATATAATGGTTTGAAAATGCTTTGGACTTAGCTTGGATTTCACAGGGTATGTAGGGTATATGCTGAGTAATAATTACGTGGGATAAGTGTAATCATGCTCATAAATTCGTAATAGATGGTGATGGATAAACTGCTGTGTTATTTGGAGTGCGAAGAGCAGGTTGTTTTGGTCACTTGTGTTCTCTCATGACAATAACTCGGAAATATAACTTCAATCTGTCTCGGCCAACGTTCATGAATGAATACTATCCATTCTGATTCGGTGTTAAGAATGGGCTGGGCATAGATAGGGCTGCAAACAAGTCGAGTCGAATCGAGTTTTTGTTTAGATTGAGTTCGGCTCATTTATTAATTTTTAGTTCGAGTTCGGCTCGAACTCGAATTTTAATAATCCAGCTCGAGCTCGAGCTCGGCTTGAATAAAAATCATCTAGCTCGAGCTCGACTCGGTAGAGCTCGATAAATGCTCATTAACATAGCTTGTTGAGCTGAGTACAAGCTCGGCTCAAGATGAGCTCGATCTAAAATCATTCTTGCTGGAAAAATGTGTAAACATAAGAATTTAAATGATAGAAAGAACACTAGAAACTATAAATAACATCTAAATTTACATACATATTTGTATTAACAAGACAATGTTCATGTTTAAAAGAGTAATTCATCCTTTCACAAGCTCTAAACAAGGCAGCTCGCGAGCTTAGCTCAACAAACCACTGAATCAAGCTAGCTCGCGAGTTTATCAAGTTGAGCATGGTCTAGCTCAAGCTTGGCTTGTTAACTAACGAGTTGGCTCGCGAGCCAGCTTGTTAAATAACGAGTTGAGTGTCAAACGAGTTTTTTCCGATTCGAACGTCGAGTTGCTCGCGAGCGGCTTGGCTCATTTGCGGCCCTAACATAGATATTAAAGTACCCACCTTGCTCCATTGCCTTGTTATCCTTGCAATTTTGTGGAAGTTGATGACTGGGAAAAGTTTACTATCTTTTGGAAGTTCAAGTTGTTATTGGACGGAACAATTAGGTCCATACTTCTTCTATTTCATGTGATGGTTTGGAAGGAGTATCAAAATCATGTTAATTTCAGTGTGTGAATACTTTTATGATAAGAGATGACCGCACAGTTAACTGAGTATGGGTTGTTAGATCATACGAATAAATTGTTGCCTAATATCAACTATCTATATGGATTTATAAGGTTGCCATTCGCGCACCCACCGGCTTTTACTTTAAATTTGGGTTCAGTAATTTGTGTTTTTCAAATTACAAAAACATGCCTCCACTTTTTAATATTTACTCAAATCACTTTTATCATAAAAAGTGGGTAAAAGTCAAGTTTGGTAATTGAGTTTATTAAAATGTCATGTTTAGTCACTGAAAAAAATTAATATCAATTTTGGTCATTAAGATTAGTTTAACGGTCCAAGTTTTGGTCACTCTCCGTTAGTCTCCATCCAACTCTGTTAATGGAGTCCGTTAAGTGCTGACGTGGCAAACGGAATTGTCTCGTCAGCCAGATTTAACCCAAAAACTACTAAACCTGACCGCCACACCGTTATAACACGCCACCTCAGTCTATCCAAACAATACAAACCCTAACCTGCCCCGGCCAGATCATCTTGACCCTTCTCCACCTCTCTCAACCTTCTCCTCCGCCTCCTCTGCCTTCTGTTTCTCCCTCTCTTCCTCCATCTTCATGCTCACCAACAAAGATTCACGCCAACAAACACAAACAAAACAAAAGCCATCAGATCGATGCCAAAATTCGATGAAACCCAACAAAGCAAACCCAACAAATCTGCCCGCTAGCACCAACTCTGGTCTGGAAATCGGTCGTTAACCGCTCTCTGTCGCCTTTGAGCCCAACTCTGGTCTGTAAATCGATCGTCGACCCCAATTCTGCCACCGTGGAGCATGATGAGGACATCAATGGGCCAATCACACGTGCAAGGCAAGAACGTTGAAGGAGAAACTTGCAATGTATTTGGAGAGCTACTCTGGAGCCATGGACGTGGAGCTGTTTCGAGGGAAGCCATATGATGATTAGAGTGAAGGAAGAAGGAGGAAGTGTTGGAGAGAAGGCAGATTGCAAGAAGGAGCCTTAACGAGTTTGCTTAACGGGTCCAGACTTAACGGGTGGGGCTTAACGGGTTTGTTGGGCTATTTTCGGGTTTCCTTGTTTTAAAGTCGGTTTATGATTGTTTTTCCATGTTGGAGTCAAATTTGGGTTGTACTTTGCCTATTTAAAAAGGTCGAACCATCTGTTTAAGGGTTAGGCAATTTTGAGAATAAACCCTAAAGGCTTTTGTCGTGTTTCCTTTGAGGAACTCAGTTCTAATTCTCAGTCGAGTATCCCCAGAGTTAGAGCAAACTCTTATCAGCTAGGTATTCACCCTGGTTGTGGCGAGCTACCGTTATATTGATTGCCCTCTATTCCAGGTTGAATCTATCGATCGATCTCATATCGATTGCCCTTATTCATGAGTGAGTATTGTCCGATCAATTCCACCTATGCGGTTCTGTTTGGTTCGAGAAGTTTGACCCTGCGCTACTTTGATTATATCAAGTGGTATCAGAGCTAAGGTTCAAATCAGTGGCGTGTTTGTGAAGATTATCTGTGTTCTTGTGCGTTCTTGGATATTTTGTTCGTGTTCTTGAAGGTCTTGGTGTGTTCTTGAGCCGCAAGACAGGAGGTTGTTTGTTCTTGGGAGTTCTTGGTGTTTCTTGTGAGGCAAGAAGCAGGTTGTGCGAGTTCTTGAAGTTTCTTGTGTTCTTGGAGTTTTCTTGCATCGCAAACATGGAAGCAACACTTGAAGCGATCAAAATCAATTGGAGAACATTGCTCGTGCTCAAGAAGAGCAAACAGCAAGGCTTGCCGAGCAAGCCACGAGGATGGAGGCGGTCGAGACAAGGCTCCAGCAGCCGGTTGTGGTCAACGCAAACCCTAACCTAGACCTCCACCAGAATAAAGGGGAAGGGAAAATCGGGCTCCTCCACCTTTGGTTCACGAATTGCAACGTCATATGCATTAGCTTAGACGACTGGGTATACCTCGAGCTGAAAGGAGAGGGCGGCAGCAGCATCATGAAGAGGAAAATTTTGAGGAGTTTAATGATGAGGAAGAAAAGGGTTTGAGGATGATGATGATTTGCGAAACCTCAAGGTCACGATTCCACCTTTTCGCGGTACCACGAACCCTGATGCTTATTGGATTGGAAGCGAAAGATGGAACTAGTATTTGATTGTCATAATTACTCCGATAAGAAGAAAGTGACATTGGCTGCCCTAGAGTTCTTGGATTATGCACTTGTTTGGTGGGATCAGTTGGGAACGAGAAGAAGGAGAAACATGCAGCGTCCTATTGAGACGTGGGATGAGATGAAAGGAATTATGAGGGATCGGTTTGTACCGAGTTCCCATTTGCGAGATATGTATCAAAACCTCCAGCTTCTATGGTAAGGAACTAGAAGCGTTGAAGATTATCACAAGGAGATGGAAGTATTGATGATACGTGCTGATGGAGAGAGGACGACGAGGCTACCATAGCTCGTTTTCTGTATGGTCTCAATCGAGAGATCAAGAACGTTGTGGAGATACAACCGTTCCTTGAACTTGAAGATTTGGTGGATATGGCGAGTAAAGTGGAACGGCAGCTTCGAAATAGGAGGTTTCAACCCTCCTCGAATTCCACACGTTCGAGCCAAGGAGTTGTAACCAATCCTAAGCGCAACTGGCCGTGAAAGAAGCTCCTAGACCCGCGGCAAGGACTGATGGTGCAAATCCAGTTCTGAAGCAAGGTGGATCATCGGGACAAATTCATTATTTCAAATGCCATGGAAGAGGACACATTGCGAGCCAGTGTGCCAATAAGAAGACCTGATCTTGCTTGATAATGGCGAGTATGTATCTGAGGAAGAGGGAGAGACCACCGATTCTGATGTTGATGAGTCTATGGAAATGGAACCACCTACAGGCAGCTTGTTTGTAGCACGGAGGGTATTGACTGAGCATCCTATGGAGGAGAGTGAACAGCGAGAAAATATCTTCCATACGAGATGTGTAGTTGATGGAAATTTGTTGTCTCTGGTGATCGATGGAGGAAGTTGCACGATCGTTGTGAGTGCGTGTGCGGTGAAGAGGCTAGGGTTTCCTACGTTGAAGCATCCAAAGCCATACACGCTGCAATGGCTTAACGATCACGGATCCATCAAAGTCACAAAGCATGCACTAATGAAGTTCGAGATTGGAGATTACAAAGATGAGATTTTTTGATGAAGTGCCTATGCAAGCTGCGCATGTGCTTTTTGGCAGGTCGTGGCAGTTTGATCGACAAGCACAGCAAGATGGAGTGACAAATGAGTACAAGTTGCAACATGGAGGACATAAGTTCGTGTTGAAGCCTCTGTATCCAAGTGAAGTATATCGAGATCAACTCCAAATGCAGCAACATCGAGTGCAAGAAAAGGCGAGTAATGCCTCGACCAAGAAAGGAGAAGAAGGAGTTTGAATTGTGGATTCGAAGGCAGTGATGCTAGCACGAAGTGGAGATTTGAAGCAAGCTGCCTATGCACGCGAACCTTTGATTGTGCTCAAGTACAGGGACGTGCTACTCAATCAAGGGCTAGTCCAAGAAGTTCCAGCCGAAGCAAGAGTGGTGTTGGAAGAGTTCGAGGACGTGTTTCTAGTGGAAGCACCGAAGGGGCTGCCTCCTATTCGCGAAATTGAGCAACATATTGATTCGTGCCGTGAGCTCAAATTCCAAACAAGGCAGCATATCGAGCTAATCTGGAAGAGACCAAAGAACTGCAAAGGAAGATTGACGAGCTCATGGAGAAGGGGAATGTTCGAGAAAGTTTAAGCCCGTGTGCAGTTCTGGTGATTCTCGTGCGAAGAAGGATCACACCTGGCGGATGTGTGTAGACTTCCGAGTGACACGCTAAAACACAACACCTAACAATGGCCAAGTGTAACCAATGAAAGGGACTGCAGTATAGTGGCACAAGTGCAGAGCTCAAGGCTGCAGAAATTGGATTGAAGATTGCGTGGGAAAGAGGGTACAGACAAGTGGACTTGAAGCTTGATTCCTCAACAGCAATCGAGATTATCAGAAACTGGAACGACGATGATCACAGACATGGGCTCATTGCACAACAGATTGGGCGTCTTTTGAACTATGATTGGGATGTATGTATCTCCCATGTTTATAGGGAAGGAAATTATGCCGCTGATTTTCCTGCGAAAAAAGGGTCACGATGTTTCTTTGGCTCACATCTCATCGATGTGAGAGACCCGAACTTTTGTACTGGATCAATTATGATATCATGGGAATCACCATGAATCGGGTTGTTAATGAATGAATGAATGAGACGCCCTTAGCGTCTGTCTTCTTACAAAAAAAAAGTATAGTGGCACAAGTAATAAATATCGAATCCACGGGTCTCTAGAGTTACTATTACTCAGCTTCAGTTCATTATCTAGCAAACTAGATTAAGGATCGATTATAAACTACTCTACTGACATACTCTACTAATTACAAGTTTGGGAATTCACTTAGGTTATGATTCCCCCTAGCTCCTCAATTTGGTCCAAGTTGCAATTATCTTTGGTTGATCTACTGTGATTAAACTGCGGAAGATCCTAAATTAGCTTGGAATCTCTTAAGCTGACCAAGCCCTCTCAGACAGAATACTCGGCAGGCGACTAGCCTTCACCGGGATAGACTGCTAAGGCGATTCACACAGATCTCCACTACTGGAATGAATTCCAGTACAAAGCAGTAGATTGACTAACTCTCGTATAACCAATCTAGTACTACCAAATGATGAAGCTCTAACAACCTAATCAGATTCTATCTATCTCAGGTTGCAGCAAAAATCAAGAAAAGCTGATCAAACTTACAGCAATTCAATGAATCATGCATCATTCGATTATAATCAAACAATATAGCATCCAAAACTTCATACAAGAAAGATCCTAACACATGGAACTAGTGTTCCTCAAAACCTAAGTAAAGGGAAGTTACTCCATAGAGAAGAGAGAGACTGCAGAAATCTGATCTAGATCTTCAATCTCCATCTACAAGCTTGATTCCCGGGCTCCAATGACAAAAAAAATCCTCCAAAATAGCTCCAAGAATGTTCCCAAGTCGCTCTCTCTCTCTAGGGTTCGTCCCTTGGGTGTTTGGGAACCAAAAACCCAGCTCTCTCCTTTCCTTTTGCTGAAAATCGGGTTTTAAACAGAAATTCCCGATCACACGGCCAGGCCCACACTGCCGTATGACATTCCCCAGCTGCCCGTGTGACTTTTTGCAAACCGCGGCGTTTTGATAAATGGCTCGGCCTTTCCTACGCGGCCACGACCCACACGGCCGTGTGGAGTTCCAGGATGCCCGTGTGGGATTTTACCGAGCCTTCACACGGCCACAAGGGGTCCTCTACACGGCCCGTGTGACTTTGCCCGTGCAATTTGGTGCCACACGGCCCAAGTCACACGGTGACTCACTCCTACTGGTCACCCTAGAAAATGGCCAAGTATAACCAATTCCTAAAGCGTAGTATAGCGGGTCGGGTTTAATGTCAACCCGGGTCCTAGATGTGATGACTACTAGGTGAATTCTTGTTATTTAGCAGTGAACTTTTAGTGAAACTCAAGCAAACAAACACAGAGCAAGTAAACGGTTTGTTGTCAAGTCAAGAGAGGTCACCCGGATATGGTTCCCCCTAGACTGCAGTTAAGTCGGATTGTAATTACCAAGTTCAGTTTTCATGAAAGTTATACTGCGGAAGGTTCTCAATTAGCCTGAAGTCTCGACTAAAGGTCTCCAGACCCTCTCAATCTGAGTCTCTAGCGGGCGCCTAACCTCCACCGGAGTAAACAGATTGAGGCCCTAATGAACCAAACCTCCACTACCGAATTGACTTCGGTACAGAATAGCGAATTGGCCCCTCGACTAAAGTCACCAATTCGCCACCTTCGATTAAGGGTACTCTATCAACCTAGGCAGATATTCTCATTCCAGGTCAAAGCAGAAACAACAGAATTTGATCAGGATTCAAGTCATTCAATCATTCAAACTGATGAGACCAAACTCGGGACTCAAAGGATCACAGTCGCGCAGCACGCTAGCTAGGTCAAGATGATGCTCTCGGATTAAACACAGAACTCGACCCTAGCTTGGTCAAGCTCTCACAAACTCAATTTCGGATGGAATCGAACGGGAACCCTTACACCTGGAAGGATGCACACTCGATATGAGGGAAGCTTTCGATGCAATCGATGGCGATTCTCGATTGATAAGCAAAGTCAGCAAGTCTTTGATCGCAACCAAAAACCAATCAAACTCACAAACTCTCAAGTTTGGGAATTGGAATAAAATTCATTCAATCACATGTTCTGCTCACCCCTTCACGTTCCAAGCCTTTTATAGGCAATTACAACCACCATCCTACGCTTAAAAGGAATCAACACTAATCCTAGTTCAACTATAACAATAACTACTACTAATCCTTGTGGCACAAGGAAATCAAGTCTTACATTACAAGGAAATAAAACAGCTTAACATAGTTACTTTGGCCGCCTTGTTCAAGGATCAAACGAACTCCAAATTCTTCAACCAATGCCTTTACGTTGTAGATTGTGAAATGTAGTTTCATGGGGTACTCGTCTCTGGCCATGGTTCTCCCCCATCTGTCCAGAATGAAGCCCTAAAGTAGTCACCTCCAACTCAGTTCCAGACTTAGCCATTTTTGAACAAAATTCCAGTTTCTGGCTAGCAACTTGGAGGCTTTGGAAAATCATTAAAATGGCTTCTCCTGGCTTATCCAAAGCTTCCATTGTGTAGAGAAACATCTCTATTCCAGCCCCAAACTCTTGCCTTGTATTTCCTTCGAGCCATTTGAGCGTAGCAAGCTTCCAAAGATGGTATCCTGCAACATAAAAATGACTTAGACAAAATTCACCCTCCTTATCCGTGATTGATCCTGTTTCTTGATCGATCCATTGAGGGTTGTAATTCGAGAGGTTTGGGATCATATCAAGCCCCCCCTGTTGAAAAAGCTTTGTCCTCAAAGCTTGGGCCTTCTTCTCCTCAAAAGACCCTGCAGAATTGATCCCAAACTGGATCCAAAAAAGGCTGCTCAAACAAAAATCTGACCGGAAAATTTGCAGTTTCCGGCGACGGCGAAACTTCCGGTAAGGATTCCAAAATTGGGAATTTCTCTTCGGCGCCTTCTCGTCCCAAATCGTTGCTTCCTAAAGGTTCGCCTTGCTTCCAGGAATCGATTCGACCCATTCCCGTGCCTTGATTATTCCCGATTCGTCCCCAATGGACACCCAAACATTTCCCGCCGTCGGGAAATTTAAAATTCCCAGAATCCGGCGAGTGAATTCCAGATTCCGGCGACCCCAAATTGAAATTGGGTATTTTCGCGTCCGGCTTCCCCCCGTCCAATTGATCGACCCGCAAGCTTCGTTGGACGATTCTGAGCTTTCCCACAGTCGCCAATGGCGTCGAATCACTCCCAAACTCCCCGTCCAATGCACACTTCTCGCCGTCGTTGTTCTTCACCATTTGGCCCGATAGTTTCGAATTGGGGCTTTTTGATACGAAGAGATTCGGCCCCAATTGACCTGGGCTACACGTTCCTGGGACTTTGACGAATGTGGCGACGTCTTTGGCTCGGCCTGGACTGCCCCCAACTCTTCCCCCCAATTCACTCTCTCTCTTCCCCTGCACTGCCGTCGGCGAGTAACAGAGTGGCCGAGCCGATCGGCTTCGAAACCCCCTAGGGCGCAGCAAGGCGGTGAGCGCATACCGTCGAACGAGGAGACTGCCTTCCTTTCGCGACCCGCCTTCTCCCTGCGCTCGATTAGCCGCCAGCTGACGTTGGTCATCTCGGACTTCCGCCGGTGACAACGGCGTGAGCTTGAGCTTCTTCCCGCCATGTTCAAAAGTGTAGCAATTGGTGCGGCCATGGTGAGTTACTCCACGATCAAATTGCCAAGGTCGTCCAAGAAGCAGATGAGCCACCTGCATCGGCGCAACATCGCACAAAATTCGATCCTTGTAATGTCCGAGCTCAACATCAACCCAAGCTTGTTTTGTCACTCGTACTGCTCCATGATCATTCAGCCAATGAAGACTATAAGGCTCCTGATGCTTGATTGTGTTAAGCCCAAGTTTCCTTACTGTTTCCAGGCTTACAACGTTGGTACAGCTACCACCGTCGATTACCAGCGAGAGCAGATTTCCTTGACTTCGACAGCGTGTGTGAAACAGATTACTTCGCTGCTGGGTTTCGCTTGCAGCATCAATCGTCAAAGCACGCCTGTTCACCATTGTAAATTTGCCTGGATCGGGATCAGCAATGATCTCTTCATCTACTTCCTCATCGGTGGAGTCATCATTGATCTTGTTATCTTCAACTTCAGACTCGGAGTAGTATTCCCCGTCGCGAAGAACCAGTGTCTTCGTGTTTGGGCACTGAAACGATTTGTGACCACGACCGTGGCACTTGAAGCACTCCAATCGGCTGGTCGAGCCTCCAACTCTCTCCTGTACTCCCGACGCACTACTCTGTCCTGCGGAACGTGCCATGACTGGTCGAGTTGGAGCAGCTTCCACTTGAGGAATTGTTTCAACGGAAGCACTCTGCCGAGGAGTTGTGTTCTGAAACCGCCGTCCTGATCCAGCCTTCAATTGCCGTTCAACCTTGATAGCAAGGTGAACCACTTCTTCCAAATCCACGAATTGACGTAGCTCCACCTCATTTCGAACTTCCCTGTTGAGGCCATGAAGAAAGCGTGAAATCGTCGCCTCCTGATCCTCTCTAACATCCGCTCTCACCATTAACAGCTCCAGTTCTTTGTAATAGTCATCAACGGACCTCGACCCCTGCCGAATTGCTTGCAACGACTCGTATAACTCGCGTTGATAATATGCAGGAACAAAACGCTCTCTCATCAATCCCCTTAACTCTTCCCATGTCGCCACAGGAGCCTGCAAGTTCCTTCTTCTTCTCAACTGAACCTTCTCCCACCACGTCGCAGCATAATCAGTGAATTCATACGTCGCTAATGTGATCTTCTGCGAATCGCTGTAGTTGCCACACTGAAAAAAACAAGGTAATCTTCCTCTCCCAATCCAGATATGCAGCAGCGTTGATTGTTCCTTGAAAGGCTGGAATCGAGAGTTTAATTCCCCTCAATTCCGATACGGGCACCTCCTCTGTTCCTTGTTCAGCTCGCAACACTCCTGCTCGTTGATGGTGTGGTGGTCGTTGGTTGACGTCCAGGGTCATCAGTTGTCGTTCTAGCTCTATAACGCGTTCGGCCAGAGCTTGATTGTCGGCCTCGGTGCCATTCCTCCTCGGAATTCTTTGATTCGCCAGCGGTGGGAACCCCTGCTCGTGAGCAGTATGAGTTCTGAGCGGTGTCGCCGCCATTGGTTCCTCAGGCTGTCGCAGCATTGTGACTTGGCGAGTCAGAGCATCAAATTTATTATTGATGTCTGCGAACCTTTCTTCTTGCCTGTCCAGCTGGTTCTGCAACAGGGCCACGACTTGCTCCTGTAAGAATTGTTGCAGCCCCGCCATCGTAACAGGTTGGGCCTCTCCCATCGTCGATTTCACTTGATTAGAAGTCGATGCCGGGTTAGAGGTTTGATTCTTTGATGCAACTGCTGCTGCTTGTTTCTTCTTCTTTTTCTGTTCGGATAACAGCAGGGCAGGATCACCTGTGACAGGGCCCTTCGACCTCGTCCAGTGACTTGCTCCGGCGCCGCCCTCCTTCGTTATCTCCGTGCTTGTGTCCACTGCGTTGAACCAGGCTCTAGATGCCACTTGATGAGACCAAACTCGGGACTCAAAGGATCACAGTCGCGCAGCACGCTAGCTAGGTCAAGATGATGCTCTCGGATTAAACACAGAACTCGACCCTAGCTTGGTCAAGCTCTCACAAACTCAATTTCGGATGGAATCGAACGGGAACCCTTACACCTGGAAGGATGCACACTCGATATGAGGAAGCTTTCGATGCAATCGATGGCGATTCTCGATTGATAAGCAAAGTCAGCAAGTCTTTGATCGCAACCAAAAACCAATCAAACTCACAAACTCTCAAGTTTGGGAATTGGAATAAAATTCATTCAATCAACATGTTCTGCTCACCCCTTCACGTTCCAAGCCTTTTATAGGCAATTACAACCACCATCCTACGCTTAAAAGGAATCAACACTAATCCTAGTTCAACTATAACAATAACTACTACTAATCCTTGTGGCACAAGGAAATCAAGTCTTACATTACAAGGAAATAAAACAGCTTAACATAGTTACTTTGGCCGCCTTGTTCAAGGATCAAACGAACTCCAATTCTTCAACCAATGCCTTTACGTTGTAGATTGTGAAATGTAGTTTCATGGGGTACTCGTCTCTGGCCATGGTTCTCCCCCATCTGTCCAGAATGAAGCCCTAAAGTAGTCACCTCCAACTCAGTTCCAGACTTAGCCATTTTTGAACAAAATTCCAGTTTCTGGCTAGCAACTTGGAGGCTTTGGAAAATCATTAAAATGGCTTCTCCTGGCTTATCCAAAGCTTCCATTGTGTAGAGAAACATCTCTATTCCAGCCCCAAACTCTTGCCTTGTATTTCCTTCGAGCCATTTGAGCGTAGCAAGCTTCCAAAGATGGTATCCTGCAACATAAAAATGACTTAGACAAAATTCACCCTCCTTATCCGTGATTGATCCTGTTTCTTGATCGATCCATTGAGGGTTGTAATTCGAGAGGTTTGGGATCATATCACAAACCTCAATCGAATATAATCAATTCACAAACTCTGTACTTGGGTTCATACAATCAGACCTAGCATACAAATCTAGGGTTCTCCATACCCAGATGAATGGGGAAACTACTCCATAGAGAAAGAAGCAAAAGCAGATTCAGACACGGAAATCATACTGTGAAGTTGGATTCCTGCTTCTGGACGTTTAATCGCACTTCTCCAAGCTCAAGACGGGCTCCAATGGTGTTGAAGATCGATCTATGGCGCTTGAGAACTCTGGTTCGACGCTTTCTCTCTCTAGGTATCGGTTTCTCTCTCAAAAACTCGGAACCCTTTGAAAATTGGCCTTCTTCCTCTTTTATCAGCTGCCTGGTCGCGATACCCGGTCAAAATACCCGGTCGGGTATTTTATGGTTCGACCGGGTATTGTGAAACGCACCGTTCCACTAAAGGCGAAAATCCCCGGTCTACCACCAAAATCCCCGACCGGGGATTTAAGGCCTTCGCCCGGGCCCCCTTCTGTTTCTCACGGGTGCCAAAAACGATAAATACCCGGTCGGGTATTTTGCCATCCGACCGGGTATTTTCCTCCTGCAGCCCCCTTAGTCCCAACTCGGCTCCTTTCGACCCAGAACTCGTTTCTCCGCCTCGATTCCAACGCCGGGACCTGAAATATGACACAAACACACAACCTGGCGTAAAATCGGCTTAAAACACGAGATTCCTCAGCACAAACGGCTCCAGAATAGGGGTGAAAATATGTATAATTATCGGTCTATCAAACTCCCCCACACTTAACCGTTTGCTTGTCCCCAAGCAAAACCAAGTCAGACACTAGGTAAGCTTACAAATCAATCAACCAACACTGGGGACAAGTCATAAAGGCACAAAACACGTGAATCGCACTGGTTTTCAAACATCAATACATGCACAACCTCAATAACAACCTGGACAACCACCACAAAGGACATTCGAGTGCAGCAAATCGAGTAAAGGAAGAGTCTCCCGTCTGTTCACTAGCCAACCTAGACTTGATTCAACCACTTACTCAAAACAGTCGACTCATGCATCCAACTCAAAACATCAGAATAGAGACCGAGCAATCTAGGTCCTCACCGGGGTACAAGAGCATATAGAAAATGGAAATGAATCACTCACTCTCGACTAGTGGGGTCAGGACAATTTTTGATGCGAAAGATGCGCATGCTATTTCTCTCAATCCCTATCATCTCTTCACCATGATGGCAGCCTCTAAATGCTAGAGTTCACATATGGGGTGTCACCACTAACTAATCAGGAGGTCTTAGACACAGGTTCAAATGACTGGCTAGGGTCTTGGACATGGGGAAAAGGCCTTTTAGGTGGTGGAAGTATTCATAGCAAAAAGGTTCCACATTTTCCAAACACACAATCACAGTCAACCAACCCGGTATTTTCTTTCTGCTATTCTGCATTCCTCAATATCTTAAGAGCACAAGAGCGAAGGAGGCATAATCATCAGCATTTCCAAGCCAGACTACTAAGAAACACTGCTTACTGGGCATTACTCCGATTTTTGGTAGTGACTCTCTTTTGCTTTCAATTTTTCTTTGTTTTTCTTTCATTTTTCTTTTCATTTCTTAAGAGAGCCCCCACTTCTGCATAAATTTCAAACACCTGCCCAATTTTTAAGCACTACCTCCAACACTCACATAGACTTTAGCAGAAACAGCAGAGAATATATAAAACCACTCTGTGGAACCTTCTAAAAGATGCAACAAGGGTGATTTTTTCATTATAGACCAAAAGAAAGGATAACACACGGCTCAAAGGGCTGACTAGGGGATATGACACATCAGGACAGTCAGTTTTGGGCGTGGGCTAATCCTATGCCCCCATCATCTTAGCTAGTGACAACGTGAATGCTACACATCATGGAAGAGGGATCTGTCGCACAAGAAAGAAACGAGCAGGCTCAAATCTCACATGGCTACCTATATGCTCTATCTCACATTCTGATACCCTGAACTAGATGCATAAACGACTGTCAAGGATAAGTAATCAGATCAAGTCAGATCAAGTCACAGTTGGCAAGCAAACAGTTGAAAAACTGAACCCCTACATCGTTCTACTGCACATCTCAGTCCTCATCATAGGTTGTCCTAGTCGCAAACAAGTTGTCATGCATTAATCCGAAAACCAATCAATTCATCCATCAAAACACAGTGCCAATATGATCAAACAGCAGTACTCGGAGCCCTCAAATCGTAAGATTTGGACAGTGGACTAGGCTCAAGCACACAAACAGAGCTAATGCAGTCAAAAGATAAACATCCCCCCCACACTTAAGATCGACATTGCCCTCAATGGAGAAGAGGGAAGGAAAGGGGAACGATGTTACCGGTGTGCACAGACTGCAGAAGACTGGAAATGGACCAGTCGGCATGGGATGGACTGGAGAGAGGACCAGTCGGGAACACAGGCAGAGCTAAAAGAGACCAAAAAGCTCAAACACATACGTTAGGTCCAACGGTCAGCCCAATAGTACATAATCCAGAATGAAAAGAAACAAAAACCGACACAAAACAGACAGTTTGCATGCTGACACAGATAAAAACTCTCAAAACAAGCCCCTAGGGCCCTCCGAGACCGGAGAAATCAATCTGATCCATAAGGGTGTCGACGCCATCATCCGGAGGCTGCCGTGGTGGTGAATGCTCCCACCTGGTGGTCCAGTGGTGCTCTGCTGGAGGGTGGCAAGTCTGGAGTAGATGCTCGGAATACTCCATCAGACGGCGACCGCGGTCTCTCTCCCGCTCGATGAGAGCAGTAGTGTGGCCCATGTGGGTCTCCAATCGGCCAAGGCGCTCATCCACGCTCGTCATCCGGGACCGGTACTCGGCCTGGTGGGCCGAATACTGCTGGTAAAACTGGACCTGATGGTCCATGAGCTGCTGGTTCTGAAGACCCAGCTGCTGGAACTGGAGGCCCATCTGCTGGAACTGCTCCGTGAAGAAGTCCATCGACGGACCAGAAGGACCAGAGGAGGACTCGCCTCTCTCCGGTCTCCGTCGAGGCTGCAGATCCCCAGGAGGGGAGAGCGAGGGCTCCGGTGCATCGGCATCCATCACGCCGTCATCATCATCGTCAGCATCCTCATCCACCTCCTCATCGTCCGAGTAGTCCGCATCCTCCTCGTCCGAGTCGAGATCAATCACCCCCGCGGGGGGCATAGAGAGCCCATCCACCCAGGTGCGGATGTCATCAGTGGCGAGGAGGCGCGCGTTGTGGAGCACGTCCCGGCTGAGGGGGGCGGAACCACCCAACACAGTCGCATTGTGAAGCCCCTGAAAGCTGATGTCGAAATGCCTCGCCAACCGTGTGATCAGGGGACCACAGAAGAGGTGGGTAGGATGCCCACGGATCCGGTGGAAAGTGAGGGCCATGAAGGAGCCCAGGTGAAGCATGTGAGCCGGATCCCCCATCGAGTACATGGCGTATAACACCCGCTACGGGATCTTATGCGAACCGGTGGCGTTGGGGACGACGGACCGGGTGATCAGCAGGTTCAGGATGTGCCACTGCGGCTTGAGGGTGCTGACGGAGGTCTGGCCAGCATCGAAGTAGTCGTAGCCATAGGCGCGCCGGGCTATCCTGCGGTAGAAAACAGTCTGGTTCCAGTCGGTCGGGTGGGCAACCTCGATCTCATGGGCATCGAAGGGGTGGTACTCGATACCCAGAGCGTGGGCCAACCCGTCGATGGTCAGCTCCCTGTGATCGCCACCCAACCGGAACGTTACTGCATACTCGTCCCGGGCCATCGAGCGGTCGTAGCGATAGGTGGTGTAGAACTCCCACACCAACTCCGTGAAGGTGGGCTCGTCAATGGCAAGCAGGGTCCGCCAATCAGGGTGACTGATGGCGGTGCTAAGCTCCTGCAAGCAGTGGAGCTGCTCGAACACTGCCCACTCGAGGTGGTGGTGCTTCTCCAGCTTCCCTCGTATCACCTTGCGGAACTGGTCCGCATACTCCGCGTGCAGGCGCAGATCCTGCACGAAGGGATGGTCCTGCGACATGGCCCTGCAAAATCAAAACACCATAGGTGGAGCCAAGAGAATAGATGGTCAAGACTAACGGCATGGGGTCAGTACTTCCCCCACACTCGAGCTCACTTAGGCTAACAAATTAAGCACAGCCAGGTGAATTGTAAGCCACTCAACTGGAATTCAAGGCAGAATCATAGAATAAACCACAATCATCACACAGACAGTTCATCTATCACATACACAGCCATGCACGCTCGAGTCCGCCCTCACCCTAGTCTAAATTAGGCATGCAACCACAGTTCTCGGTCCTAGAATCTACAGTCCGATTTTCCATAAACTAGCAATGAACAGGAAACACACCTGGAAACACAAGGAGGACCGTAGCTAGGACTCGAAAGACGGGTGAGGGGCGCGAGGAGAGCGAAAGAAAAAACGCCCCGGAAACTCGCCGGAAAAGGGCCGGAAATTCGCCGAAAAGTCGTCGGAAAGTGTCCGGCGGCGGCGGCGATCGGCGGCGGCGGCGGCGCGGCGGCGGCGGAGGGCGGCGGCCGGCGGCTTGTGATGGCTGCCGGCGGCGGCCAAGGAGGAGAGAGGGGAGAGGAAATGGGGGAGGAGAGAGAAGTGATTTTGGAAAAAATGAGAGGTAGAGAGAGAAATGACCGGGGGTTTCCTTTATATAGGAAAAATAACCGGTCGGGTCCCGAAAATACCCGGTCGGGTATTATCGAGTCCTCGACCGGGGAATTCTGTCAAACGCCGCGTTTCAAAGGGTGCAAATCCCCGGTCCCGCGCCAAAAATACCCATTCGGGTATTTTTGGCGGGGGATCGGGGGTTCCAAAACGCCGCGTTCCACAGCCGAAATTACCCGGTCTCAGGCCAAAAAAATTACCCGGTCGGGTATTTTTGGCCTGAGGCCGGGTTTTTTCCTTTTTTCGCCCCGGAAGGCAGAAGGGGGCCCGGGCATGAGCCAAGAATACCCGGCCGGGTATTTTGGCTCATGACCGGGTATTTTACCCTTCCGGCCAAAAATCTCATTCGTCCCAAAATCGCGACTCTCCTGCACGAAAACACCAAACCGAGGCATCACAGACGACCGAACTTCATGACAAACATGCAACTGACTGGACTCGACACCAAAAACTCAGAAAAAAGGGAAAAGAAAATGCAAACCGCGGTGGGGTTGCCTCCCCACAAGCGCTTCTTTACCGTCTTTTAGCTGGACGCCCATGGTGGATACTCAGGGAGGTGCAGGAATAGGTGCCTCCAAGAGCGGATCCACATCGCTCTTGAGGTACAGCTTCAGGTGGGGACCGTGCACCCGACGGTTGCAGCCACCAGCAGTGGTCAGCTCGACCTGGCCATCCGGCAAGATGCAGGCGAGTGAGTACTCGGATGGCCAGGGTGGTCGTGGTGCGGGGGGTGGGACCAGCTCATAGTGGTCTCCACTCTTCTTCCGTGCAGGCTTAGCCACCTGCGGCTTCGGTCGCCACTCCTCCTTGAGCTTTTTGTTCGGAGGCGAGACTGGATGGAGTGGCGACGAAGGAATTATAGGCGGGTCCTGCAAAATGAGAGGTGCAGAAGGGTACACGACAGGCTCGTGTACCTGATTAGAAATAGCATGCACAGGCGATACAGAAATCATAGCACAATGATCAGACTCAGTCACAGGAAAAACAGCCTGTTCATTTCCAGCACGCAAGATCAGTTTACCATCATGCACATCAATCAGTGCCTTGGCGGTGGCAAGAAATGGTCTACCTAGAATCAAAGGCACATCCACATCATCATTTATATCCAGAATAACAAAATCAACAGGATATGTGAATGCACCCACATTAACAAGCAAATCTTCTATGATACCCCTAGGATGCACCACAGAACGATCAGCTAGCTGAATGCTCATCCTAGTAGGGCTAAGTTCACCTAGGTCTAGCTTTTTGAACAATTTATATGGCATGACATTAATGCTAGCTCCTAGGTCCGCCAAGGACTTTCCTACATGCATGCTGCCAATAGTAAGAGGGATAGTAAAACTCCCTGGATCCTTGCGCTTTTCGGGCAGCTTGTTCTGCAGGATGGCAGAACATTCCTCGCTCAGCAGCACAGTCGAGAGATCCCCAAGTTTCTTCTTGTTGGTGCAGAGATCTTTCATGAACTTAGCGTACTTGGGCATCTTCGACAGTGCCTCCACAAATGGTACGCTGATGTTGAGCTGCTTCAACATTGCCATAAAATTGGCAAACTCAGTCTCCAACTTGTCTTTGTGAAGGCGAGTGGGGAAGGGAAGCTGGGGTACGTGCTCCTTCACCACTGGTTGTGGCTTGGGAGCAGGGGCTTCCTTCTCCACCCGCACTTCTGTATCACCGGCTGGAAGTGCTGAAGCAGGTAGTGGTTCCTCCTGCCTAGTCGAGGCAGAATCAGCTGATGTAGGCCTGCCGCTCAGGGTGAAAATGGCATGTGTGGTCTCGTGCGGGTCCCGTGGATTGGGGATGGTTGTGGCAGGTAGAGTCCTCGGGGCCCGAGCAGTAAGCTGGCGCGCTAGGACACCGACTTGGTGCTGTAGATCTTGCAAAATAGCACCCTGGTTCCTCTGTCCTGCCTCCAAAGAAGCTATGCTCTGGTCCACCCTTGCGAAATTCGCCTGGCTGGTGGTCATGAATGTCGCCAAAATGTTCTTCAGATCAGCCATCTGATTATCGGGAGCTGCGGCTGCTGGAGGCTGAGCAAACTGGCCCTGGGGCTGCTGGAATGGCTGCCCTTGCCTAGGCTGGTAGGGCTGCTGCTGTGGTCGTGGCCCTTGCCTATCCTGGTAGGGCTGCCTCTGCTGAAAACCACCTGCTGGTGCTGGGAAACCAGGTGGTTTGTTGGTGTTGTTGCTCCAGGCGAAGTTGGGATGCTGGCGCCATCCCTCATTGTATGTGTTACTGTATGGATCGAGGCGCCGAGCATTGGCGATGAAGGCCAACTGTTCTTGGGGAGTAGAGGACTCCCGCATAGCCTGGCAGTCCTCCACCAGATGGTTTGGACTCTCACACCACTGGCATTGAGCTACTGGAGGCGCAGCTACACCTCGGCCCGGAAGGAGACTGTTAGGCTGCTTCAGTGTCTGCACCAACTCAGCCACCTGCTGCTCTAACCCGGATCTGGCCTCCATAGCATGCACACCACGGTCCCGGGAGTGCCTGCCTCTGCTGCTCTGCCCCCAGGAATGATCGCGGGCAGCCAAAGTACTGATCATCTGGTTCAGCTCGGGTGGAGTCTTAGTAAGGATATCCCCTCCTGGGCATAGAGACTCGATCACCCTCTGGCTGTCTGGGGTGATGGCACTGTAGAAGTTCCCCACTGTGAAAGCATCGCTGAAGCCATGATGGGGACACTGCCAGAAGTATCCCATGTACCGCTCCCATGCATCACGAAGGGACTCATCTGGCTCTTGGCGGAAATGAGTGATCTCCCGCTGAATCTCAGTAGTCTTCGATGCCGGATAATATCTGTGCACGAACTTATCCGCCAGATCGTCCCAAGAAGTGATGGACAGTGGGGGCTGGGTCTCCAACCACCTCTTAGCATTCCCCGCCAGAGAATGGGGGAAGAGGTGAAGGCGGATCGCATCATCCGGAACACCATTCAGCTTGAAACCGTTTGTCAGCTGCAGAAAACGGGAAAGGTGTGCCCGGGCTTCCTCATCCTTCAAGCCATGGAACTGGATAGAGGATGTGATGAGCTGAATCCAGCCTGGCTTGATCTCGAAGTTATTTGCTGGGATGGGTGGATAGAGGATGACCGGGCGGATGTCAGCAATCCGTGGAGTGTAGTAGTACTCCAAGGTGGGACCCGGCGGTGGTGGTGGATGCTGATTCACCGGGGGAGCCTGTCGAGCATTCCCCGGTTGTGGGATGTCTTCGCCCTCCATCTTCCTCAGAATCGCTGGTCAAGTGGCCGTCTATGCGCTCTCCCGTAACCAGTCTAGCTCGCTGCTGTCTCCTAAGTTGGCGGCAAGTGCGTTCAAACTCTGGATCCAACGGCAGTAAACCTCCTGACTGGCTACGGGTCATGCACTACCTGCACACACTCAAGCAAGCAAACCCGTGAAGGCACAAGTGGGACAAAGCAAAAACTCAATGCAAAAATGAAAATGCTAAAGTAACAGAAATCACTTTTCTTCAACAACCTAGCCGTCCCCGGCAACGGCGCCAAAAACTTGACTCACTCCTACTGTCACCCTAGAAAATGGCCAAGTATAACCAATTCCTAAAGCGTAGTATAGCGGGTCGGGTTTTAATGTCAACCCGGGTCCTAGATGTGATGACTACTCGGTGAATTCTTATTATTTAGCAGTGAACTTTTAGTGAAACTCAAGCAAACAAAACACAGAGCAAGTAAACGGTTTGTTGTCATGTCAAGAGAGGTCACCCGGATATGGTTCCCCCTAGACTGCAGTTAAGTCGGATTGTAATTACCAAGTTCAGTTTTCATGAAAGTTATACTGCGGAAGGTTCTCAATTAGCCTGAAGTCTCGACTAAAGGTCTCCAGACCCTCTCAATCTGAGTCTCTAGCGGGCGACTAACCTCCACCGGAGTAAACAGATTGAGGCCCTAATGAACCAAACCTCCACTACCGAATTGACTTCGTACAGAATAGCGAATTGGCCCCTCGACTAAAGTCACCAATTCGCCACCTTCGATTAAGGGTACTCTATCAACCTAGGCAGATATTCTCATTCCAGGTCAAAGCAGAAACAACAGGAATTTGATCAGGATTCAAGTCATTCAATCATTCAAACCTCAATCGAATATAATCAATTCACAAACTCTGTACTTGGGTTCATACAATCAGACCTAGCATACAAATCTAGGGTTCTCCATACCCAGATGAATGGGGAAACTACTCCATAGAGAAAGAAGCAAAAGCAGATTCAGACACGGAAATCATACTGTGAAGTTGGATTCCTGCTTCTGGACGTTTAATCGCACTTCTCCAAGCTCAAGACGGGCTCCAATGGTGTTGAAGATCGATCTATGGCGCTTGAGAACTCTGGTTCGACGCTTTCTCTCTCTAGGTATCGGTTTCTCTCTCAAAAACTCGGAACCCTTTGAAAATTGGCCTTCTTCCTCTTTTATCAGCTGCCTGGTCGCGATACCCGGTCAAAATACCCGGTCGGGTATTTTATGGTTCGACCGGGTATTGTGAAACGCACCGTTCCACTAAAGGCGAAAATCCCCGGTCTACCACCAAAATCCCCGACCGGGGATTTAAGGCCTTCGCCCGGGCCCCCTTCTGTTTCTCACGGGTGCCAAAAACGATAAATACCCGGTCGGGTATTTTGCCATCCGACCGGGTATTTTCCTCCTGCAGCCCCCTTAGTCCCAACTCGACTCCTTTCGACCCAGAACTCGTTTCTCCGCCTCGATTCCAACGCCGGGACCTGAAATATGACACAAACACACAACCTGGCGTAAAATCGGCTTAAAACACGAGATTCCTCAGCACAAACGGCTCCAGAATAGGGGTGAAAATATGTATAATTATCGGTCTATCACACGGCCGTGTAGGTTTTAGGCGTGCCCGTGTGGCTCCATTTGCTTCCCGTGAAATGTCCAATCTTCGTCCAATCGACCTCGAACTCGTTCCCAAGCCTTCATTCACGTGCTAGGACTTGAAATATCACAAACAAGAACAACCTAGCGTGAAATCGGCCTAAAATGCGGGAATCGGCATCTCCAACGGCTCAAGAATAGGGGGGAAAACATGTGTAATTATTGGTCTATCACCGAGCCATCAATCAAATTACAGTTAAGTATCGTCATCCAATTCCACGATTAGATGATATGCTTGATGAATTACATGGCTCTACGGTGTTGTCCAAGATTGATTTGAGATCAGGTTATCACCAAATTCGTATGAAGGAGGGAGACGAGTAGAAGACTGCATTTAAGACCAAGCAGGGTCTATACAAATGGATGGTGATGCCCTTTGGTTTGACCAATGCTCCTAGCACGTTCATGAGGTTGATGAACCACGTTTTGAGGCCATTCATTGGCAAGTTCGTGGTTGTCTACTTCGACGATATTCTGATTTACTCGAAGTGCATGGAGGATCATCTCAATCATCAGCAAGAGGTGTTGGCGATGCTAAGGAAGGAAAAATTGTATGCTAACCTCAAGAAGTGCTCGTATTGCACTTCTAGTGTTATTTTCCTTGGTTTTGTTGTGTGTGCGAGGAGTGTGGAGTGCAAGCAGGCCAAGTTGAAAGTGCAATCATCTGGAACAAGTTCCTGGATAACAAGCCTAAGGATTTTCTTATTGATAATAGTGACGATATTGATGCTAGTGACGATATTGACCTTGATACGGAGCTGGAGCTTCTAACTAAGATGAATGCGCTAACTATGGATATGATACCAAAAATAGACCGATTTTATATCACCCTTCAATTCGAATTAGCAAAAGCAATGTCTCCTTGCATAATATGGATTCCAAACATTCATGATCTGGATGTGAATGAGTCGAATTACTTATCCCTCAGTCTATTAGTGAACTATCTCTCCAGGGATTGTGAAAAATGTTCCACTAGAAATATTCTTGTCGAAGCGTACACACCACTTCCGATTCCATATGCTCCATGGGGATTTTGTGCTAGGTTTGTCGCGGACAAGGAAGGGACGAGATTCGATTTTCGTAATGGTGGATTGATTCTCGAAGATGGCACGCTTTATCCGTGTCATAAGACGGATGATGCTATTAACGTGGTTGATTTGTTTTTCAGGGAAGTGGTGCGATTGCATGGGATGTCGCCTTCTATAGTATCCGAACAAGATACAAAGTTTCTGAGTTCCTTTTGGAAGACGTTGTGGAGCAAACTGGGGATGAAGCTGCTATTCTCTACCACATGTCATCCTCAAACCGATGGGCAAACAGAGGTTGTCAATCGAACTCTGTCCCAGATGCTGCGAGCTGTGATCAGGAGCAACATCAAGATTTGGGAGGACTGTCTTCCCCACGTGGAGTTTGCTTACAATAGGGTGGTGCACTCGACGACGAAGTTTACTCCATTTGAGCTCATGTATGGTTTCAATCATCTCACTCCTTTGGATTTGATGCCATTACCTTTGAAAGAGCAGGTCAATCTCGATGGAGCCAAGAAAGCCGAGTTCATGAAGAGTTTACATGAGAAGGCGAGATTAAACATTGAGAGAAGGACGGAGCAGATCATGCGCAATGTGAACAAAAATAGGAAACCGAGGCACTTTGAAGTTGGTGATTGGGTGTAGGGGTGGAAATCGGTACGGTATCGGTATCCCAATACCAAATACCGAAATTCTGAATACTGAATTACACCCTAAAATCAATCCCAGTCCATAATAATTTCGGTATCCCAATCCCTAAATATTTCGGTATCCCAATCGGTATTATGAAATACGAAATCAATTACTTTTACAATTAATAATTAAATATATAAATTAGATTTGATTATTTAATATATGACAAATAGACTAAGAAAATAGTTTTGAGTTTGGCTAGAGCTAAGATTTGGATAAGGAGAACGGAGGAGAGGTGAAATCTCAAGTTTTTGTCATTGTTAATCCTTAATTTGACGAATTGGAGGCTGAGAGAAGACTTAAACTAGTGTTTACTTTTTTGTATTATTGAAATAACAATAGATTGATGATTGAGTGTTGTGTAATAGTGAATGAGAGAGTCTAGTTGAGAGGATAAAATACACACTAGCTTATATTTCGGTATTGTTATGTATTTCGGTATATTCCGATCCCAATCTCGTAATCCATAATACCGAATAACAATTGAAGTTGAGTCCCAATCCCAATCCCAAGAAATAATACGTGTATTTAGTAATACCAAATATAGACAAAATCGGTACGGTATTCGGTATATCCCAAATACCGGTACCAAACTTCCAGCCCTAACTGGGTGTGGGTGCACTTGAGGAAGGAGAGATTTCCTCAGCAAAGGAAATCGAAGTTGCTGCCTCGTTGTGATGGTCCTTTCCAGGTGGTTTCGAATGTGGGAAGCAATGCCTACAAGATCAACTTGCCAGGAGAGTATGGAGTAAGTGCAACGTTTAATGTTTCTAACCTTTCACCTTATTTGGATGGCAATTCGGATTTGAGGGCAAATCCTTTTGAAGAAGGATGGGCTGATGAGGACATCAATGGGTCAGTCACACGTACAAAGGCAAGAACGTTGAAGGAGAAGCTTGCAATGTAGCTCGGGGTAGAAGTTTTGTATAAATGTATCGCCATGCTATTAAGTATTTTGATTCAAATTTTTTCTTTCTAAGAGGTGGAATAGAATAACCCGATTGACCTAATCTCGAGTGTTCATTTCCAAGAACGTCACGGTGGCCAAGAGTGCGACGATCTGTGCTAAGTAAGCGTTGGTAGAGAGCGGTAGGATGATGATGACCAATAAAGACCAAAAAGAAGAAATGGCAAGAGAAAGACGATATCGATAGAGGAAAAAACCATGTGGAAAAGAGGGCAGGGATTCTCTACAATGACAGGGCATCATCCCCGCGCTTGGGCGAAAGGAGAAGGAGAAGAGGTTTTTAAAAAAAGAAAGTTTACCCCCCTACCCACATATGGATTTGGAGAGCTATTTTGGAGCCATGGACATGGAGCTATTTCGAGGGAAGCCATATATGATGATTAGAGTCGAGGAAGAAGGAGGAAGTGCTGGAGAGAAGGCAGATTGCAAGAAGGAGCCTTAACGGGTTTGCTTAACGGGTCCAGACTTAACGGTTTGGGCTTAACGGGTTTGCTGGGTTATTTTCGGGTTTCCTTGTTTTCAAGTTGGTTTATGATTGTTTTTCCATTTTGGAGCCAAATTTGGATTGTACTTTGCCTATTTAAAGAGGCCGAACCATCTGTTTAAGGGGTTAGACAATTTTGAGAATAAACCCTAAAGGCTTTTGGCGTGTTTCCTTTGAGGAACTCAGTTCTAATTCTCTGTCGAGTATCTCCAGAGTTAGACCAAACTCTTATCAGCTAGGTATTCACCCTGGTTGTGGCGAGCTACCCTTATATTGATTGCTCTCTATTCCCGGTTGAATCTGTCCGATCGATCTTATATCGGTTGCCCTTATTCACGAGTGAGTATTGTCCGATCAATTCCACCCCTATTCGGTTCTGTTTGGTTCGAGAAGTTTGATCCTGCGCTACTTTGATTATATCAAAGCATCATCCTCACTTTCTTCTCCACCGCCAAAATCTGATGTTGCCATCCGTAGGGGACAGAGTGTTCGAACCTCCGTCGCCACCTTCATCGTGGCAATTTGCTGTTGAATCTGGGTCCTAGGAATGCCCGATGATGAGCCTGTACGAGATTCAAACCCCACCTGTTATGTGAAGCCCAAAAAAATGCCAAAAGCTTTCTCATCTCTCCTCATGAAGTCCCTGGTAGTTGAGAAACCGACGTTGGCCAGATTTGGATTATCCTGCAAGTGAAGATCTTTTGGGATAGATGATTTCTTCCGCACAACATTTAGCGCATGGGAGCGGAGAAGATTAGCGTAGCATTTAGCGGTGGCCAGATTTGGAATCTCCTGCAATGGGCTTGAGTAACTTGCACAGGAGGAGGAAGAAGGCGGTGACGGAGGGAGGAGAAGAGAGGCGTGGTTGGTAGGGTCACTGGCGAGAATTAATTGAGGGAAGAGAGGTGTTGCAGAGATCTAAGTCAGGAGGTTGCTTAGAGATATGGTGATGGGATTGGACTAGATGATTTTGGAGAAGAAGAAGAAGAAAAAGAGAGATGGTGGTGGGGGTTTGTAGATCTGCTGGGTTAGATGAGAGAGAGAGTAGATTTGGAGATGTGGGGCAACTCGATAAGGCATGACCGATTCATGTGTTGGGTTCATTGGGTGGGTTGGGCAAGATGACGCACCGGGTCGTGATGATGTGGCGGGTCAAGTTTAGTATTTTTTAGGTTAAATTCGGCTGATTAGGCAATTTCGTTTGTCATGTAAGCACTTAACGAACTCCATTAACAGAATTGAACGGAGACTAACAGAAAGTGACCAAATTTGGACCGTTAAACTAATCTTAGTGACCAAAATTGATATTAATTTTTTTCCGTGACTAAACATGACACATTTTAGTAAACCAAGTGACCAAACTTGACATTTACCCTAAAAAAGGGGTTGCTAATTATCGCCCTAATGTTAATACAATCGCCCTAACTTATAAGTTTAAATTACCTTTTCATCCTTCTTTCTTTTTTACAGTTAAGAGATAATTTGCTAAAAAAAAACAAATTCCATATGGAATTACCCACCGCCGATATTGATTACCAGCACCACCACCCTTTCCCCGCCATGCTCTGTACAACTACTGCCCCCTGCTATGTCTATACCTTACCCGCCATTCTATACCTTACACTATACATTTATCCACAAACACAATCATTTATTCTTAGAAGTAAAAGATGAACGATGCTGGTGGGGAGGAACCGCCGCAAGCGGGTACGGTGGGGGAGTACAGAGTAGGAACAACGGATGGTGGATGGTGCCACTCGCGAATCGGGGAGAATGGTGTAGGCGATAATGGGGAGAAGGAACGTTGGCGGATTGCGGAGGAGGGCGGCATAGGGTATTTGGAGATCGGAAAGAGGTCGACGGTATTAAAAGAGAATTGGTAATTTTAGGGCCTCTGTTAAATTTGGTTTGATTAATATATGGAGGATAATTTAGTATTTTAAGTGTTAAATTAGGACGATAATAATAAAATTAGGGCGAGATTTAGCCATCCAGTAAAAAAATGGATAATGCAACTATGCTAAGCCCAACGGAAACACTATAACAGTATGAGCCTCAAGTAACTAACATGCCCAAAGTAGAAACCTTGGCAGTTAATCGATCAAACAGAGGAGAGATGACTTTGGCTCCCTCTCTTCGTTCTGTTCTTCCCAAACCAATATCCATTTCCTGGAAACTTGTATCATTAGTTCAGTCAAACCGATTGCTTGCCAACATCAACAGATGGGTAATATGAAACTCTGATATCTTATTGATATTCTTTAATTTAAGCGGCTTCGTTACATATAAACTCCTCTTCAAATAAAGACGACCGCAAAGGTGCTAGTAACCACATACTTACCACCATCATCATCATGACCAGACCAGACCACCGAGCCTTGACGAAAACTAGTAGTACTACTGTTACTTGTTGCCACATTCCTCAACCTAGTAAACGTAACAGAGTAACTCGCTTTCTCTCCCACCTCCTTAAACTCGATCTCATTAGGCGTGACTTCAACACCAATGATCCCTTTCCATGTAACAACCACGCTCATGTACCTCGAGTTAGCCCGACCAACGTTAGTAACCGTTCTAGTGTACGTCTGATTATCACCGGGAGCCAGCGAGATCGAGAATGTCGGGTAGTTCAGCTGAGCCTCCGGTATCGAAGATGAGCAATTCACCTTTCGCTGCACGATCGTTCTCACTTGCTTGTCGCTGTAACCCAACCCACAGAGGTAAGGAATGTAGTCATCCGGTTCGATGTCGTAAACCAGCCCGGGGTTCAGTGCCTTGGATGGGTCCACATGGCCCGAACCCATGTCGAAAACGGTAGCAGGAACATTCTGCTCGTTGGAGATCGGGCTGCCACCGAGATCGCCCGTGTAAGCTGTGGTTAAGATGGCCGACTTTATGGCTGCAGGGGACCAATTCGGATGAGCACTTTTGATGAGGGCTGCAACTCCACTCAGATGTGGGCAAGCCATTGAAGTTCCAGAGACCACGTTGAATGAGTTAGTAGCATTGTCGACAGATTCCGCCCAAGCAGCCAGAATGTTGACCCCGGGGCCAATGATGTCCGGCTTCAGGATCCCGGGAGATAGCAGGCTAGGACCTCGGGAGGAGAACGAGGCGACTTGTGGAGCGATTTTCGACTTGCCGATCAAGGTACCTTGGAATGAGATTGCTGCGGTTGGGGATGACGTGGAGTTCAAGTAACCCTTGACTAGCAATCCATCCTTGTAACCGAGGCATGATGCCGGGAGAACATGAGCATCAGGAATAATAGTGTCACCATCTTCAACACCATTGATCAAGATCATGCCTGCTCCACCATTGTCCTTAACTTCTTGCCCCTGGAAGATTCTCCACTCTGGAAAACTTGCCTGGCATATGACTATCTTGCCCTTAACATCAATGTTCTTCAGTGACCCTTTCTCACAGAATGCTGCAGATTCACCATTGGAAGCAGGGTCGACAAGTGGCAGCTGCTTTGTATGGAAGCCTTCAGGCAGGAAGAGGGATTGGCCATAGAGCTCCACATTGTTCCCCAACTCAACCGTCGCCCTGATCTCTCTATCGATCGTGCTTGCTCCGACGGTTAGAATCCATGGCGCGGCGTTGGTTACTGTATTCGGAGAAGGTCCACCATTTCCAGCAGAGCAGCTCACAAAGATACCCTTCTGGATGGCTCTAAATGCTCCCAATGCAAATACGTCGTCGAAGAAAGGTACACTACCATTGGAGTAACTCATTGAGATTGAGAGCACATCAACGCCTTCCTCAATAGCTGCATCCATTGCTGCCAATGCGCTACTCTCAATGCCGACCTTGTACATTGCCAAGTGGGCTTTTGGCGCGATCCCCATGGCTGTCCCGTTCGCTTGTCCAAACACATTGGCGGCTTCTACAGGGCTCCCTGCAGCTTCCGATGCAGTATGACTCCCATGGGGTATAGCCTCCACCGGGGCATCCCCATCCCATATGAAGTTTCTAGCACCGACAAGCTTGTTGTTACACGTTCGCTTGCCATTGAAGTCACACCTGCCTCTCCATTTGGCTGGCGGGGGAGGCATGCCTTTGTCGAAGAAAGAAGGGTGATCGTGCTTTATCCCCGTGTCGATCAGGCCAATGATCACTCCCTCGCCGTAATGTGAGGACTTCCAACCTCCTACATTCTGTTGCAGGCCGAGGAACTTGGGAGTGAAGGTTGTGTGAAGGGAGACAGGTCGCTCAACTCTAGCTGAAATAAATCCTTCCTTCAGTTCCATTGCTTTGGCCTCTTGCGGAGTGAGCTTAGCAGCAAAGCCTGTGATAACATTGTGGTAGGAGTGGACGATCCGTCGTTGGTTTGGAATTAAGCTTGAAGTAGCTTCTGGGAGGAATGTGGTGTACCAGTCGTGTAGATTGGATTCTAGTAGGCCATCTGGTTTCTCTACAACCACAATGTAGGTTTCCAAGTCGGTTTTCACGGAAGCTTCTGATGCTTCATGGGAGAAAGAGAAGGTGGTGAATAATGAAGTGGTAATTAAGGTGAGGGAGATGAGGAAAAAGGCTTTCATTTTCGTTTCTTTTTTCCAGTGAGCAAGCTGGTTTACTTAGAGGTTGCTTGCTTGCCTGCTACTGAAACTTGAACCTTGTTGATCAATATATAGTGTGACAAACACTATCTGGTCTGTTGCAGGTCTCTTTCTGCAGATGCTTTAGTGAGACATTTTCTCAAGTAAATGACAAACATCTACTGGGTTCTAGTTATGAACACGGTAATGGTATCAGCAACGGAAAGTGGCAATTTCCCTTCTTCGACATTGCAGCAGACTAGCAATGTAGTCACAGGCATACTTTTAAAAACTCCCACAAGGACACATGCGAATGTTGTAAACTACTTTTATGTGGCATTTTCTGCATTCTGATAATATCCAGTTGCTGGAGATGCTGAGGAATGAAATTTCGTCCATCTCTGGAACGCATAATATTTTCTTCTGATATGGAGTGTTTCTTCTTCGACGTCTGTGGTTAGTATCTACTTGGAGAATGGGGCAATGGAAATTGGTTACAAATGATGATGTTGGATTAATTGCAGAACAAACGGCATGCTGATTTTAGGTAACTGATAACAGAAATTCGGTTTATATAAAGCGACCTTGCGTCCTGATCAATAACCTTCTATGCACCTGATCTTTGGCTGCTATTTTCAACAATCCGGATATTTTCATGCCACACTATTTGGCACTAACTACTCCATATGGAGTAAGTAGCATGGTCATGTTGATAGAGAGTAGCATTTTCTCGCCGTTGCATGGCTACAATCTGCATGCTTGAACACTCATCCATGTGTGAAGCACAGCTAATATATATATATATATATATATATATATGGTGGCGTATTCGGCGCACCCACTTTTTTGAGTGCACCCGCTTCATAATCACCATTCTGAGCATGCGATTCATGTTAAAACGGTATCAATTGTTGCTTATGATATTATGAACAAGAAGCACGTGAATTTGGAGAAAAAAAATCATTTAAAATTTACTTTAATTTGTAGGATTTAGGGCTAGGGTTTAGGTTTATAGTTTGGGATTTTGCATTGGGATTCAAAATTGAAGGTTAAAGGGTTAGAGTAATAGATTGATTTGTTATGATTCTATGGCATATCATCATATTATATTGGGCTCAATTGCAAATTTGGTCACTTGAATTACTAGTAAATTTCACGTTAGCCACTAGAATTACTTTATTCCATTCATATTCACTTAAATTAGGTTAATAGTTCAAGTTTGGTCACTGGCCGTTAGTTTCCGTTAACTCTTGCTGATGTGGCGGTCAACTATTATAGTTGACCGTTAAATGAGTGACGTGGCAATAAAAAATAATAATAAATAAAATAAAATAATTTCTTATTTTCCAGCTAATTAATATAAATTAAAAAAATCCAAATTTACTTAATTATTATTTTCCACCGTTTCATCGTCTCCGCCGCTAACTTCGTCGGTGTCGTCATTCTACTACCCACCGTCCTCCAATACTCCGATTCCTTCGCCGCCACCAACCTCCTCTCCGGCTCCAAACCTTCCCACGACATCATCCTCACCCCCGACCCCAACCATCACCACATAACAGATTCCTCTCCGCCCCTCTCTCCTGGTCCAACCACCCAACTTCCCTTGCCTCTGGCCACGTCTAGAAGCGGAGCTACCTCCTCCACAACCCACCGGGGCGGAGAAATCGAACTCCAAATTCTCTACTTGAAAGACTCGATAGCGCATTGGAGCTACCTCGTCCGCCCTGCATTCCCCCACTGTCGCCTCCTAATCTCTCTTCCGCCGGGTCCCCTTCTCTTCTTTCCTTTCTTATTCTTCTTCGTTCTTCCCCTAGCTCAACTGGAAGAAGAGGAGACATAGGAAGTCTATGTAAGCCCAATTCCCGTAGGTCACTAGGGAATAATTGTGGCCCAAGTGTAATTATCATTTAATGGTTTAATATATAAGGTAAATCCTATATTGATTAGGTTAATGATAGGTAAATTCCTAATATACCCTGATGGTGGGTCTATATAAAGAAGCTATAGGATTGGTCCTCTCTCAACCCATTACGTAGAATTTCTTAGCCATCACAGAAATCTCTAAACCTAAAACCTAAAGGGGTCAAGAGGGAGAAACTCAATTCCGGTGATTACTACTCCAGCGCCGCCGCCGCTCTCGTCATGGATCGAGGTAGGTTTACCCGATCTATTATCGATTCGTGAAATCATCTAATTCTAAGATCCATGCTATTATGATTTATGTTTACATGTGGTATCAGAGCCTGAGGGTTACATGAATAAATGATTTTCGCTTACGTATTTTATTTCCGCTACATCTGTGCGCCGAGCTCTGCGTATGAGAGCCATTTGCTTCGACTGTAGAGTTTCAATTATGCTTGTCGAATTCCAATCTTGCTTTGTTAGGGTTTCAATTCGGCTGTAGGGTTTCTATTATCGCCATTCTTGCTTTGTCGTTTATGTGGGTGCAATTATGCTTGTCAAATTCCATCAATAGAAACAAGGTCTGCGTATGCGAGAACCATTGCCATGCTAATTATATTCAAGGCCATTATATTCACAATGGCTGCGTATGCAAGAGCCACTATTCTCTTTTCTCCACGTTGCTATCTATTTTTCCCTGATAATTAATTTGATCAGTAGGCTTGATGATTGATCAGTTAAGTAATTATTATAATAATTATGTTATGATTAATTTGTTGATCAGTTGCTTTGACTTGAGTTAAATTATAGTTTTGATATCTATGTTATGATTAATTTGTTAGTCACCAAAGTGGCCAAATTAGAAGGTTTATAGATATCAAGTTGAATCAAGTTCAACTACTAATGTCTATGTGATGCTTTAAAGTTGAAGTTCGTGATTATAAAATATTTTCGAATCGCCCAAAGGTTGATTGCTCGTTTTATAATTCATGAACATTATTGTGGTAAATTGATGTGCTTGGTTAGATATATTTAGTATATCCAAAGATTGCAAGTATATCTAATTTGAGTATGTCTATCACCAATTATATGATTATTTTAAGCATCAATTACGATTATTTATCGCATATATATTGTTGTTTTGCCCAAAGGTAGCACCAATATATGTTTTATGTTTATGATTACGAATCTGTATTATAGTTTATGCTTATTACCCAAAGCATTAATGTGTGAGTACATGTTATATATGTTTGCAGCATCTGTTCCTGTTTCTCTTCATTCGCAAGCCACGTCTGTTGTTAAGTTTAATGGCCTCAACTTCTCTGAATGGGCTGAACAGGTTCAGTTTCACCTCGGTGTTCTGGATCTTGATTTGGCACTCTTAAGTGAGAAACCTGCTGCTCTTACTGATGCTAGCAGTGCTGAGGAAAAGTCTTTCCATAAAGCTTGGGAAAGATCTAACAGACTAAGCCTAATGTTTATGCGAATGACTGTAGCAAACAACATTAAGTCAACTTTCAATGATACTGAAAGTGCTAAGGAATTTATGAATTCCGTGAAAGAAAGCTCTCAGTCTGAGTCTGCTGATAAGTCGCTTGCTGGGACACTGATGGGTACGCTAACCACCATGAAGTTTGATGGTTCTCGTACCATGCATGAGCATATCGTCGAAATGACGAACATTGCAGCAAGACTAAAGACCATGGGAATGGAAGTGAATGAAAATTTCCTAGTAACGTTCATCCTTAATTCCTTACCTCCAGAGTATGGCACATTCCATGTGCATTACAATACTCTAAAGGATAAATGGAATGTGCATGAGTTACAAAGCATGCTCATTCAAGAGGAAGCAAGGCTTAAGAAACCGGGAAATCACTCTGCCAATCTTGTTGGTCATAAAGGAGCTGGAAAGAAACCATGGAACAAGAATGGGAAGGGCAAGGAAGGACTATCAAAGCTTAATGAGTCATCTGCCAAAATCCACAAGAAGGAACCAAGTAAGGATATATGCCGCTTCTGTAAGAAAGCCGGACATTATCAGAAAGATTGCTTGAAAAGAAAGGCATGGTTCGAAAGAAAGGGTAAGCCTAGTGCTTCAGTATGTTTCGAATCAAATTTAACTGAGGTTCCTTATAATACTTGGTGGGTTGACACTGGTTGTACCATTCATGTTTCCAAAACAATGCAGGGATTCCTTACGACCCAAACCATAAGGCAAAATGAGAAGTTCATCTATATGGGAAACCGAGCCAAAGTTCCAGTTGAAGCTATTGGGACTTATCGTTTGGTTTTAGATACTGGTCATCATTTGGACCTTGTCAATACCATTTATGCTCCTTCTATTTCTCGTAATTTAGTTTCGGTGTCTCAACTAGATAAGGCTGGGTATTTTTGGAACATTGGAAATGGTTCTATTAGTTTGTTCAAACAGAATGTTTTATTGGGTTCTGGTACCCTTGTTGATGGTTTGTACAAACTAAAGCTTGATACCCTATTCGCTGAGACTCTCTTAACCTTGCATCATAATGTTGGTATTAAACGTGGTTTGTTTGATGAATCCTCTGCTTACTTGTGGCATAAACGGTTGGGTCACATATCCAAAGAAAGAATGGAAAGGTTAGTGAAGAATGAAATCCTTCCTAATTTGGATTTTACTGACCTTGGAATTTGTGTTGAGTGTATTAAAGGAAAACACACAAAACACACACTTAAAAAAGCAGCCACAAGAAGTTCACAGCTCCTTGAAATTATACACACTGATATTTGTGGGCCTTTTGATGTTCCATCACTTGGTGGAGAAAAGTATTTCATTACCTTTATCGATGATTTTTCACGTTATGGATATATCTATTTGCTGCATGAAAAATCTCAGTCGGTAGATACCCTTGAGGTGTTTATCAATGAAGTTGAGAGGCAATTAGAAAGAAAGGTGAAAATTGTCAGATCTGATGGAGGTGGAGAATATTATGGAAAATATGATGAAAGTGGACAGTGCCCTGGTCCATTTGCTAAGTTCCTAGAAAGACGTGGTATTTGTGCTCAATACACTATGCCAGGAACACCGCAACAAAATGGTGTTGCAGAAAGGCGGAATCGTACTTTAATGGATATGGTTAGGAGCATGTTAAGCAACTCATCTTTACCCAAATCATTGTGGATGCACGCTTTAAGGACCGCTGTGTATTTGTTAAACAGGGTTCCTAGTAAAGCAGTTCCTAAGACACCTTTTGAACTGTGGACGGGAAGGAAACCCAGTTTAAGGCACCTGCATGTTTGGGGTTGCCCAGCGGAAGTGAGAATATATAATCCACATGAAAAGAAACTGGACTCACGAACAATCAGTGGTTTCTTCATTGGTTATCCAGAAAAATCTAAGGGGTATCGATTTTATTGCCCTAACCATAGTACAAGAATTGTTGAAACTGGAAATGCTAGGTTCATTGAGAATGGTGAAGTTAGTGGGAGCTTAGAGCCACGTCATGTGGAAATTCAAGAAGTTAGAGTGCAAATATCCTTGCCTCTACCCTCTTCTCAAGTTGTTGCTCCTGCACATGTTGAGCATGATAACGATTTGCAGGAACAACAAATGAACGATCAAGCACCACCTAATATTGCTATTGAGAATGATCCTAACATAGATGAACCACAAGAAATCGCATTAAGAAGGTCTACAAGAAATCGAAGGCCTGCAATTTCTGATGATTATGAGGTTTATCTTCACGAGTTAGAATCTGATTTAGGACTCTATCATGATCCAGTTTCATTTTCACAAGCCATGGAAAGTGAGCATTCTGATAAATGGTTAGCTGCCGCGAAAGAAGAGATGAAATCTATGTATAAAAATGAAGTTTGGGACCTTGTTGATTTGCCTGAAGGTTGTAAAAGAGTTGGTAATAGATGGGTCTGGAAGACCAAACACGACTCTAATGGCAATATCGAAAGACACAGGGCCAGACTTGTTGCCAAAGGTTTCACTCAGAAAAGTGGTGTTGACTATAAAGAGACATTTTCACCCGTCTCTAAGAAAGACTCCTTAAGGATTGTCATGGCAATGGTAGCTCATTATAATCTAGAGCTCCATCAGATGGATGTGAAAACCGTCTTTCTGAATGGGAATTTAGATGAAGCAGTCTATATGGATCAACCTGAAGGTTTTGTGGTTGAGGGAAAAGAACATATGGTGTGTAAATTAAAGAAGTCAATATACGGACTTAAACAAGCTTCCCGACAATGGTATATTAAGTTCAATGATACCATTACATCTTTTGGATTTAAGGAGAACATCGTCGATCGATGTATATATCTGAAGATTAGTGGGAGTAAGTTTATAATTTTAGTTCTGTATGTTGACGATATCTTGCTTGCTACTAATGATCTTGGTTTATTACATCAAACCAAGGAGTTTCTCTCTAAGAACTTTGAAATGAAGGATTTGGGTGAGGCATCCTATGTGATTGGAATAGAAATATTTCGTGATAGATCACAAGGACTGTTGGGATTGTCTCAGAAATCATACATTAACCGGATCCTAGAGAGATACAACATGGCTGAATGCTCTGCAAATGTCGCTCCAATTCAGAAGGGAGATAGATTTAGTCTCAAACAATGTCCAAAGAATGAATTGGAACGCAAGCAAATGGAACACATTCCTTATGAATCTATTGTTGGAAGTTTGAATTATGCACAAACTTGTACCAGACCAGACATCAGTTTTGCTGTCGGAATGCTGGGCAGGTATCAAAGTAATCCAGGAGTAGATCATTGGAAAGCTGCAAAGAAGGTACTAAGGTATCTGCAAAGAACAAAAGACCACATGCTCACCTTTAGGAGATCTGATCACCTTGAGGTGATTGGATATTCAGATTCAGATTATGCTGGATGTGTAGACACCAGGAAGTCTACTTTTGGCTATTTGTTCCTTCTAGCCGGAGGGGCAATTTCATGGAAGAGTGCGAAGCAGTCTGTTATTGCCACATCCACTATGGAAGCTGAATTCATAGCTTGTTATGAAGCTACGAATCATGGTTTATGGCTGCGGAATTTTATTTCTGGACTTGGAATTGTCGACACTATCGCCAAGCCGCTGAAAATTTACTGTGATAATTCCGCAGCGGTATTCTTCTCTAAGAATGACAAGTATTCGAAGGGTGCTAAGCATATGGAGGTGAAATACTTTGTCGTTAAGGAAGAAGTTCAGAAACAAAGGGTGTCGATCGAGCATATTAGCACACAGCTTATGATTGCTGATCCATTAACAAAAGGATTGCCTCCTAAGACATTTACTGAACATGTCGAAAGGATGGGGATTATAGGACGTCATGAATAAAGTTATTTTATGTTTCATGGATTGACACTTTGAGCTCATTTATTTTGTTTCTGGAATAAAGTTATGAATCTTGTTTTATTTATTATGACCAGTATATATACATTATGCATTATGAGAACAAAACAAGATTTTTATCTTTAAGAAAGACATTATTGTTGGACCATTATGAATACCTTGTTATGTGTCATATTGAGCATGAGACTGGTTTGGTGGTACATGGAAGGGACTATGTCGATAAATTGATATAGAACCGCCATGATCCTAATCTAGCTTTCATACTTGATTATGACTTTATGGTGAACCAAATATTATGGATTTATCTTATGATGTGCACACTTATGTATATTATTAGATCTTGTGATATATAATGACACATGGACCAAGTGGGAGAATGTAAGCCCAATTCCCGTAGGTCACTAGGGAATAATTGTGGCCCAAGTGTAATTATCATTTAATGGTTTAATATATAAGGTAAATCCTATATTGATTAGGTTAATGATAGGTAAATTCCTAATATACCCTGATGGTGGGTCTATATAAAGAAGCTCTAGGATTGGTCCTCTCTCAACCCATTACGTAGAATTTCTTAGCCATCACAGAAATCTCTAAACCTAAAACCTAAAGGGGTCAAGAGGGAGAAACTCAATTCCGGTGATTACTACTCCAACGCCGCCGCCGCTCTCGTCATGGATCGAGGTAGGTTTACCCGATCTATTATCGATTCGTGAAATCATCTAATTCTAAGATCCATGCTATTATGATTTATGTTTACAGTCTATGCGCTCCCTCCGCCCTCTTGCTGCTCTCATCACCGGCAGTGTGACAAATCCTTTTTGCCCGATGCTCGAATCGCATCGACGGCGGTGCCTCGCTTCCAGTTTCTCCAGTAATCTCTCTGTCAGTAGCCACCGCCCAACCATTGATCTCCGCGCCGATATTCAATTTGGAAATAAATAAATAAATAAATAAATAAATAAATAAAAAGAGGAGAAGAAGAAGGCAAAATTCAGAGCACGCCTAGGAAAAACGAAGAAGAATAAGAAAGAAAAGAAGAGAAGGGGACCCGGCGGAAGAGAGATTTCTTTTATTATAGGGTTGGGGAAAGCTGCCGCTGCTGCTTTAGAGGGAGATTGGAATCGTCCCTATCACCGACTCGTCGAGATCGTAGGGAGAGGCGGCGACGTAGATGTGGTGGAATCCGTCGGGAGAGTCAAAGAGCGACGGCGGCGAGTCGAGGTAATCGCCGGCTTCGTTGGTGGACTGCGGGGAATTTGGCAGGTAGGAGATATATCCAATCGGCGGTTAGCTGGAACGATGTGAAAATGAGTACGGGTGTAATGAACGGCCGGCTGTGCCGCCGGTTCCGGCTTTAGCCTGAACTTTATATTATTCGATTGAAACTATCTACGAATAAAATAATTAGCTGGAAAATAATAATTAAAAAATTAGGATTTTTTTTAATTTATAATAATTAGTTGGAAAATAAGAAATTATTTTATTTTATTTTATTAATTGCCACGTCACTCATTTAACGGTCAACTATAATAGTTGACCGCCACATCAGCAAAAGTTAATGGAGACTAACTGCCGGTGACCAAACTTAACTTGTTAATCTAATTTAAGTGACTACGAATGGAATAAAATAATTCTAGTGGCTAACGTGAAATTTACTAGTAATTCAAGTGACCAAACTTGTAATTTATCCTATTAGATTGAGAGTACTCATTAAAGTTCAAAATTTGGACACTTTTAGGGATGGATGCACTAAAAAAGTGAGTGCACCGAAGTAGCCACCATATATATATATATACTTGAGATTTGCAGTGGGTCAAGCTTAAAGCAGCAGAATGGCGATTCTTGTCATGTGGTGCCTAATCAGGCAGCCTGATCTCCTCCTCCCCATCCGGAAGAGTGGTGATGCTTGTCTCTGCCATCTGCATGTTTTGCCTTCCCCGAGTCCTGCCGGCGTGAAGATCCGCTCCGCTCTACCGGGTTGTTTACTACAGGCCGCCCAATCATCGGCTTCGGACGTTCTGTTGAAGGAAGGGCCCACCCTCCACGACCAGTATGTGGATTATTCTGTCCACTCCCAATGGCCCCTGAGCAATAGGAGTTTGTGGGAGAAATTTGTTACCACATAAATTGAGATAGAAGAGATAGAAAATAGCAGTACAAGTTCTAGCAGCACATTCCTGAGCAACTTGACAAACGACCAACTTGTCACAGTCCCAGACATCAAGAACAAGGACAAGCAGTTCATGAAAACTTCAAGCAAAGGACTCTTGTACAGCTGAAACAAAAACGAAAAAGACATAAAGCCAAAATTATTCTTACTCATATCCTCACGACCACTGAAGTTCCTTCCCCAGCCAGGCAAATGAGGTCCAGCACTACCATTCCAAGCTTGCTCAAAACTAGCAAGTTCATCTAGAAACACAGGATGGGGGAAATTAGCCTATATCGCACATTATGCTGGGACAAACATTAAGAAGTTAGAATTAGGAAGCTCACCTTGCTCAATATTGTGCAGGATCTGCTGTGAATCCACATTCCCATCAGAGTTAAGCTTACGTGCTACGGTATGACCCTGTGGGCATTGATAAAAACAACATCAATCAAATCCAATTTATTCAAAAAAAAAAAATCAAATCCAAATACACCATAGATGCAGCAACCGATAACAGCCACAAATAATTCAGGTACCTTGTTGTGTAACCCCCTGGAAATCCTATGAGATGCTATGCCTGTAGAACTATCAGCTTCTTTGCTTTCTTCAAATGTTACCTGTTTTCCAGTCAAAGTTATAATAACATACAAGACAAGAAGACAAAAACAGCAGCTTGCAATAACCTTCCGGTGATTACTAGAGGACCTCACCCCATCATTTCCTGTTCTCCTTGTCTTGGATGAAGTGTAGTAAGTTCCACCAGCACCACCATAGGAGACACTTGAACTTTGAAACACAAAGCTCTGACGTTGAGGCCGAGACTGAACTCTACTGAAACTGTTGTGCCTATTTTCAGCCATCAACTGCTTGTGCTGCCTGCCTGTTGCATACAAATTTCTTAGCTAAGCAATGGTTCATATGTAACTCTCTACATAATCACAGGCGTGAACTCACAGTAAGACAACCAAAAGCTCACCTTCAGCTTCGTCGTCCACTTCCTCAACATATGGCCCTTTACCAGACCTCCCATGCTTTCTGGAGTTCTCTTTCCTCTCCTTATCAGCATCCTGCTTCTCATCATCAGACTCTAGTTCCTCAATTGTCGGTCCTTGTGATCTATTGGGTACTGGAGCTTGATGCTCAATATATGTTGGTGGATGCATTGGCACGAAAGGATTTGCATGGGGGCCAAAGATACTGGACTCGAACATTCCTCCAAATGGACGAGTAAAGAAAGGATCGTCGAATGGGTTCCTTCCGTCGAATAAGCCAGGCAACATGCTCCTCCGCCCTCCAAATCCTCCAAATCCCCCAAAACCAGCAAATGGATCACCACCGAAACCAAAGAACGGATCCCCGCCTCCCCTTCCTCCTTGCATTTTCAGACAACTGGTTCAATGAAATAGCAACATGCAGCAGCTAATCAGTCACAAACCCGATGATCATCCGCTTGTACAATGAAAACACAGACCAATTCCAAATATGGAGAACCTAACCTCTATTCACTTCAATAATCACAATACACAATTCTACAAGCAACAAACGCGACTCAAAGCTAAGTAATCCAGCTAATGAAAATCATTCGCCTAAAGCAACTAACCGGAGCTTAGATTGACCCAGAAGAGGAACAGATTTTCATAAGTTCAGCAAAAAGTAACTTGGAAGACATCAGGTCAACAGTGCCGATTTCAACGGCTCATCCACTAGATAGCACGACACTCTCGAAGAAAAGAAGGCGATTGACAACACCAAGTTCGTCGCTAAATAGAGTAAGGAGCTCACGGGAGCGGCAAATGTAATGAGAATTGAAGAAATGACGAGAACAGGGAGAGGAGACGATACCTTTCAGAAGCAAAGGAATTAGAAATCCGGCGATCGAATCAAAACCCTAACCGGAATGGCGAATGGTTGGTGTCGATGCGAGGAATTCAGGCTACGAATCTCAGTTTGCAGGCGCAACTTTTTTGAGATTTTCCCTTCTCGCCGACTAAAGGGACGCAATAAGAGGAGAGAGCTCGGAGCAGGTAAAGAGGAAGATTCTGGCGTCTAGTTCCGACGCGGCACGGTTCAAGAAGATGTATACTTACACGTGTCTCCGCGTTGCTTGATCGATGAATTTGGGGTGAAATACCAGTTTCGATTTGGCCACCCGACTTGTTTATACGTACCGTAATCATACCCTAAGCTTTACCCCCTGTTTCTTTGCCAGGGAAAAGGAGAGAAAGGAAAGGAAAAGGGGGGAATTGTGGGTTCCAATAAAATTTCCCCCGTTTCCGAAATGTTCTACAGTACATAGGTGAGGGAAAATGGAGGGGCCGCGTACTGTGCTAGCTTCACCCCCAAATTGGAGGGAAAATAATGTGTTCCCTTGTCTTTTTTGTTTGTTTGTAACCAATCTCTCTTTTCTTTCTTTTTTTTATTTCTTTCTTCTCTTTTATCTCTGTAGCCCGTAGGAATTGGAGAGCTCAACTTTAATAATAATAATAATAAATTGGCAAGGAAAGGCAGAGAAAAAGAGATTTGTGATTAAGAAGTAATTCTAAGATATTTATTGTTTTATTAAAATAGGAAAAGGAAGCATACAAAATGAAAAGAAGACGGCGGAGGGTTTTAGATAATGATAGAAGTAATTACAATTTGTTATCCATTTTAGCTGAATAGTTGGGATTACTCCTCATTATTAAAATAATGGTTTGCTAAATTATATATCATGGTGAATTAGTACGAAAATCACGAATCAATATAACTAATCCACTGCATTATTTTAGTTTGAATTCAAATTGATGATTTTTTTATAGAAGTAACGGTCAACCATTAGATCTAACTGTCGACATATTTCCGTACTATTCTACTTTTGATTTGATCACTCTCGTACTAGACACGTATAAATGTTAATATCTGTATTTAATAAATTAAAATTGCTTACGTAATACTGATCTATATTATACATAACGTCGTTTTACACGAAACATAAACTTATTAGAAAGAAATGGATGTCATCTTGTACATGAGAGGTAATCCAATTTTTATGAAAAAAAAATTTTAATCAAGTTAAAATAAACGAGATTTTTAAATCAAGAATTTTTTTTAATATTGAACCAAGTTAGTAAGAAATAATACATTTGCTCCACTATCCATACACATTTTAATTATTTTACTATTATATAACCAATTAAATAACATATCTATCACAATTCCCAATACATACTTTCCTTTCCACTTTCCTTCATAAAACAACATTTTCCTCCCAATTTCCTTCACTTCCAAATCTCCCCTCCCCTCCCCTCCCCTCCCCATTTTCCTTCACCTCCCCTCCTTTTCCTCCCTTCCTTCGGAAACAGAGGGTTAGTATTTCATTCCTTTGGAAAAAAAAAACTTTAGTATTTCAGAAATAGATTGCATTTAAATAGTCATATTAATCTATAGGATTCTATTAAAAAAAATCTATAGATATAATATGTTCTTCTACTATGCACTTTTATAAAATATGCTTCTTTACTATTTTTTATACCAAATATGTCTATCTATTTTAGAAAAAATTTCAAACATGCCCTACTATTAAAATTTGCATCCAAAAATTGTCAATCATGATCGAACCATAGTTTGGGCGACACAAATAACTAAAATACTAAGTGAGGTGCAAACGTGTGGTGGCTAAGATCTGTTTTAAGCTAAGTGTGGGGGTTAATTGCAAGTTTGGTCACTGAGTTTACTAAAAATATTCATGTTTAGTCACTCGAAATATTTAAATCCATTGGTGATCACTCGAATTAGTAAAACGGTACACGTTTAGTCACTCTCTGTTAGTCTCTGTTAACACCGTTAATCAATTGCTGACGTGGCTAACAGAACTGCTGACTCACCTAATTTAACCCCCCACATCACCAAATCTGACCCGCCACGTCACTTAACCCACTACCTTAGTTTCCCCAACCCAACCCATAAATCAACCCTACACAATCGTGACCAACCCTCCGCCTCCAGAACCACCGCCACCAAGCAATCGCTCACCGCCTCCAGAATTCCATCCTCCGTCATTCATCACCATTCTCATCTCCTTGCCATAGTGAATCGGTGTAAGAGCTTCTTATTGCGCACCTCCACTGCCGGATTCGTGCGGGACCAACACTCTTGAAAAGGGATATGAATGAATGAATCCATTTTTCTTCTTCTTTCTTTGTAACAAGAGCTTCCACCGGTCCAACCAGCTTATCGGTCTCTAGTAGGGCAAAGAAAGAAGAAGAAAAATGGATTTATTCATTCATATCCCTTTTCAAGAATGTTGGTCCTACACGAATTCGGCAGTGGAGGTGCACGATAAACAGGTCTTACACCGATTCACTACAGCAAGGAGATGAGGATGGCCATGAATGAGGAGGCGGTGAGCGATTGCTTGACGACGGTGGTTCTGGAGGTGGAGGGTTGGTTTATGGGTTGGGTTGGGGAAACTGAGGTAGTGGGTTGAATGACGTGGCGGGTCGGATTTGATGATGTGGCGGGTTAAAATTGGGTGAGTCAGCAATTTTGTTAGCCACGTCAACATTTGACTAACGGTGTTAACAAAGACTAACGGAGAGTGACTAAACGTGGACCATTTTACTAATTCGAATGATCACTAATAGATTTAAATATTTTGAGTGACTAAACATGAACGTTTTTTGTCTCAGTGACCAAACTTGCAACTAACCCCCAAGTGTGGATGCTTCTTTTCAAGAGTCCATTCGAGTTCAGCCAGAAGGTGATGCGGGGTTCAATCTCTCTATAAAGTACCTATGCTTGCAACCAAAATGCCCCAAGTGTCAGGTCTTTGGTCATGCTCATGGTCATGGTGCTGGCCCTGAGTGCAAGGTGGCTAAAGGGCAAGAGGTGGCTTGGCAGGAAAAGTCAGGGGTGGTTAGTCGGGAGCTCCCTTCTAATCCTTTGCTCTCCTCAGTCAGGGTAGTCTTTAGTACTAATGCTACTACACCGAGGGGATTCCATATTATCTTAGCAGCTCAGTGTTCTAGTCCTGCGGGTACTTGTGTGAAGGCTTTGTCTCTTGGTAAGGGTAAAGGAAAAGAAGTCATGGAATCAGTGGAACTAGTGTCTGTTGCACAGGTTGCTAGTTCTACTGCTAAGGCTAGTAGCTCTAGTTCTCAGTCCCATAGCAAGTCAAAGGCTAAAGCTCTGCCTCCTCATTGAGGGCGTGGGAGGGGCAAGCGTCAATGATTCTGCTTTCATGGAATGTTAGGGGATTCAATACCCATGAGAAGCACGTGTATATATATATAGTCAGTTAAATAAACATCAAGTAGATTTAGTTTCTTTGTTAGAGACTAGAGTTTTACCTGAAAATGTTGATCCTATAGTTAAAGGGCAATTTAGAGAATGGAAGTTTATGGACAATTATAATAAGTATGCTTCTGGTCGGGTCTGGTTGCTGTGGAGGAATGGTTTGCGGGTTACTGAATTGGAATCTGGGTAGCACTTCCTTCATGTGAAAGTTACTTCAAAAACTGAAGAGTTGATTGACACTGCAATCTATAGCCTTAATAAAATGTTGCGGAGGACTCAGATATATAAGGATTTGAGAGTTTGTCGTCGGGATGAGGTACCATGGGTGGTTTTTGGATATTTTAATGCCATAGCTGAGATCAATAAGGCTTCCGACCCTCGGTAGTGAACCAGAGTATGATGGACTTCCGGTATTGGATTGATGATATGAAGCTGGTAGATCATACGGTCACAGGGTCCTGGTATACGTGGTGGAATAAACAACAATATAATCCTATTGCCAGACGTATAGATAGAGTCTTAGTGAATGGCTCTTGGTTGGATAGTTTTCAATCCAGTACAGGTATAACACTGAGCCCGAGTATATCTGACCATTGTGGTTTGTTGGTATTGACATCCAGTGGGTTGAAGAGTCTCCCAAAACCATTCAAGTTCTTCAAATTTTGGAGAACCCACCCCGCCTATTTGGACTTATTGAAATCTGCTTGGGATGATTCTGACATAGGAGTCCTGGATGGATCCTTTTGATTGTCTCTTCCTGAAGCTTTTGAGATTGAAGAAGAAGCTTAAGGTTCTTAACCGAACTGTATATTCTGACGTCTCTACTCGAGCTAGGGAGGCTGAAAACCAACTGGTACCTGTATTGGATGAGATATTTGTTGGACCTACTGAGGAGAATGTGGAAAGGGTGAGACAGCTGGCTTAGGCTTGTTTTGAAGCTCAAACTGCAGAGGAAAGTTTTTTCAAACAGAAATCTCGAGTGTATTAGGTCTTGGGAGGGGATTCTAATACTTCTTTCTTCCATAACTATGTGAGAATCCATAATAAGAAGCAGACTATTGATCATCTAGTTTTTTAGGATGGTTTTTTGGTTACTAATGTAGAGCAGTTGGGACAGGTGGCTATTGATTTCTACAATAAATTACTCGGTGAGTCCAATATGGAGTTACTGGAGCAACCGTGAGATTTTATGAAGGGCTACTTAGAACTAAATTACTGCCAGAGGGAGCTAGTGATTTGTAGAAGGTGGTAACTCGTGAGGAGATCAGGTCCGTTTTTATGTCCATGGCATCAGACAAGGCACCAGGCCTGGATGGCTATCCTGCTGACTTCTACAAGGCTTATTAGAGTATTGTGGGAAAGGATGTAAAGGATGTTGTGCTGCAATTCTTTGAAACATGTATTTTACCTAGGAAGATTAATCATACTATTCTTACTTTGATTCCCAAAATAGCTAATGTAGAAACTAGAAAGAATGAAGGACTTTCATCCCATATCCTATTATAATGTGCTCTACAAAGGCATTACAAAGGTGTTAGCCAATAGATTGTCCAAATATCTTACCATCTTGATTGGAAATGCACAATCAGCTTTTATCAAAGGAAGAATGATTTGTGATAATATTCTTATGGCCTCAGAGTTGGTTAAGGACTACAACAAACCATCTATTGCACCTAGGTGTGTAGTCAAGATTGACTTAATGAAGGCTTTTGATTAAGTAAATTGGACTTTTATGTTTTCTCTCATGACTGCCATGCATTTTTCAGATTGGTTTGTTCAAAGTGACTTCCCCTATGTTCAGTGTGTGTTTGAATGGTGGCTTATGTGGTTATTTCCCGGGTGGTAAGGGGCTTAGGTGGGGGGATCCACTCTCCCCCTCTCTTTTTGTGATTGCAATGGAGGTGTTCTCTTGTCTGTTATCCAAGCTATATCAGCAGGTAGTATACCATATCATCCACGTTGCAAGTCTCTTAATATCTCACACCTAGTTTTTGCAAATAATTTGCTTGAGTTCTCAAATGGTTTAGTGAAGGCTGTGGAAGGAATTAAGGGTGTCCTGATGATTTTTATGCCTTGCCGGGGTTAAAATGCAATCTAGAGAAAAGCCATATTTTCTTTGGGGGGGTTTAGAGGAAGATCAACAGATTATTGCAGCCTCAACAGGGTTCCCTCTTGGCCAGTTCCTAGTGAGGTACCTAAGGATGCCTCTCTTAGCTAGTAAGCTTTCCAAATTGGATTGTCAAACCTTAGTTGAGAAGATTACATCTAGGATCAGAGGGTGGAATTCAAAATCATTGAGTTATGCAGGCCGCTTACAGTTGGTTTCTTCAGTGATCTCCAGTGTTCTCCAATACTGGATGAGTGTCTTTCTTCTTCCACAGAATGTGCTTAAAGACATTGAGACTATCTGCAACAACTTTTTGTGGGGTGTAGGGAATGGTGGATCTCGAGCAAGGGCTTTAGTGTCTTGGGATCATGTTGTAGCACTTAAAGCAGAAGGTGGATTGGGTTTTAAAACATTTTCGGATATGGAACAGGGCATGTGTTATTAGGCACTTATGGGACATTCTAGCAGGGAGTGGTTCTCTCGCTATGTGGCCTGGATTAGGAAATACAGGCTCAGAACCAAAACAAAATGGTAGGTATCTCCCACCTTGGTTGGTCCTTAGGTCTGGAAGCGTGTTCTAAAGGCTAGGGAGGAGGCTCGTCACTTTATTATGGGTGCTGGCACATCAATAAAATGGTCAGGTCAACCTATGCATAGATACTCAGTTAAGAAAGTTTTGCTTTCTATCCGTTCTCCACATTCTTTAGTTCCTTGGTCTTAGCTAGGTTGGGGACAGTTCTCTATTCCTAAACATAGTCTGATCTTGTGGCTAATCATGTTGGATAGAATTTACACCCGAGATAAGCTTGAAGCTTGGGGGAAAATAGAAGAGGTGACTTGTGTACTTTGTCCAGGTGGATTTGAATCTCGTGATCACCTGTTTGGCACTTGCTCTTATACTATTTTTGTTTTGCAGCAATGCTTAATTGATTTTCCTCAGCCCCTGTTCTCCCAACCTGGCACTGGACGGTTAATTGGGCAATACAGACTTAGAATGGTTCTAGTGTGCGTTTGAAGTTAGGCAAGTTGATTTGGAGTATGATTATGAGCCGTGTTTGGAAAGAAAGATGTCGCAGGTGCTATGGAAGTTGTCTGCAACACCCTCCTCAGCTTGTGGCTCAGATCCGATCAGAAGCAAGGTTTTTGGCTCATAGTAGAGTTGATACTTGTACTGTTTTGTCAAATTTTAGTCAGAATAGTATAGTTGAAGTATAGTATAGAGTGTCATTTGATGGTTGATTATAATGGTTTAAATTTTACACTTGAGAGAACCCTTAGTTACAAAGGTTCTGGAGCTTAATGAAAATTTTTATTAACCATAAAAAATAACTAAAATAACCCTAATAATTTCACATAAACATTTTTTATTTCTTTCGAATACCCCTAATAATTTGACTTTGACGAAACTTAGAGAAATAAATGGAGGGGGTAAAACTAACATTTTCCCTCCCATTTTGTGAGGTTGGGTCTTCCAAACCACGGTTTAACCGTGATTCACGTGTTTGATAATATTTACAAAGTACATGAGTATTTTGATGTAAAAATAGTAGAGGGTCATGTTTGATAAAAGTGCATAGTAGAGGGGCTAACCTATAACCCTAATATATACATCACAATAGCAATGTCAGTGTTTTGTTTTCATGTGATCAACTTATGTGGACTAATTGAAGGTTATTATATGAACGAGATAAAATAATTGAGAAAATAATAATGGGGAACAAAAATTTGGCGCTTGGCACTATGAATTTTAATTGTCGAGGGATTTTACAATACTTTATAGTATTGATGTTTTGGTTTATAAAAAAAATTGGTGAAATTTAAATTGAATTTGTACATTTAATATGGTAAAAATTTAGTTTATATACATACAAATTCAGTATTGATGGTTTTGTGTCTATGACATTGAAGATTAAGCTAAGTATCAAGCCTACTATTGAGGACACATGAGGGTAGCAAAATGTTGTCTATGACCCTTTGCTGGTGGACATTGAGCATTTTCATCTACATATGGTTTGCTCAGCGTGCAAGGTGTTTGGGCATGACTGTGCTAGTTCGGATGCTAATCAAAAGAGATCTTAGAAAGTTAAGAAGCAAGTAGTGGGACAATTAGGGGATGTTATGCCTGAAGATTATGAGAATGGGGTGACTGGTGAGGTTTCGGGTCAAGCATTTTTTGTGGAAGAACAAGTGTTGAATGATGAGAATAAGGGAAATGAGGTTATAATTAAAACTCAACATGAAGTTGTCGGTTCTAGTAGCTCAGATGGAGTCAAGTCACAAAGGAACAGTGGATGCATATGGGTTTACTCGGGTGGAAAATAGGAAGCAAAGGAAAGGCATTGTCAAGTATTATAAGTGGTTTGGGAACACATTTTACTAAGGTGTAGGCTCCCCTGAATAGTAGAAGACAACTTACTCTTGATGAAACAAACTTTCCTTCTCTCCAATCTTCAAGGTCTGCAAGTAACGTATGGCTCCTCCATCTCATCCTAGAGGTACAGGTAGGGGGAGGAAAAGAGGTCGATGAACATTTTTTTTTTTTGGAATGTCAGGGATTAAACTCCCCTAACAAGCACACTGTTGTGTGAAGAAGTTGAAGAAATTGAATATAGATATTATAGCAATACTTTTAGTTTGAAAGAATGAGAATAACTACAATAAATCCCTTTGTGGTCGTGTTTAACTGTTCTAGAAATCACATTTGCAAGTGACTAAAATAGATGAAGGAAAGCATTAGCTCAAGTGAAAGTGAGTGGTTTGCAGTCTGTAGTAGTCCCTCTGTTTTTATTTTTCAACTGTACTTCAAATTCTAGACACATCACCCCACTTATGATTCATTGATTGAGGAAGCTTGGAGTACTAAAGTAATATGGTATCCACATTAATCAACTATATGGAAAGTTAAGACAAATTAAGTTACGCCTTAAGAAGCTTAAGAAGGATGTTTATGTTGATATTTATGTTCAAACAAGGGTGCTTGAAGCGAAGTTGGAGAAGTTGCATAAGGATGTCCTAGCAAAGCCTGAATTGGTGGAAAAGGAATGTATAGTGGCCCAGAAGTGTAGAGAGCTACAAATATCTGAAGAGTTGTTTCATAAACAAAAAGAAATGGATGGTTGGGTGAAGAAAGGGGACATGAACACTCATTTCTTTCATAAAACAGTGAAAGTAAAAGGTCATAGACAAGATGTCATGAAGTTGATAATGAACAAATAAAAGAGACCTCTGGTATTCATGAGATGAGTAAGGTAGCAGTAACGTTTTATGAAAAACTTATTGGAGTGGAGAACCCTGAAGTGTATAAGCAACCTTTGAGGTACTTTCAGGATTTGTTCAGGTTGAAGTTAGATGGCCCTGATTGCATTGACTTGTGTAAGCCTATCACAAGAGAAGAGATTCAAGCAATGTTTAAAACCTAAAGAGAGATAAAGCCCCTGGTCCATATGGGTTTCTTGTTGAGTTCTACCAGCTACATTAGGGGTCGGTGGGTAGCTTAGTTGAGGATGTGGTACTGAACTTCTTTTCTATAGGGCACATGCCTAGGGAGATCAATGCAACAATCTTTAACCTTGTGGCTAAGATACAAAGTGTTGTTAACATGCGAGAATTCAAATCATTTTCGTACTGCAACACACTCTATAAAGGAATCTTTAAGATCCTGGCTAATAGGCTGGCAACAATGTTGTCAAAGATTGCAAGTCCTTTCCAATCAGCTTTTATTAAGGGTGGATCTATAAGTGATAATATCCTCCTAGCATCTGAACTAGTCAATGATTACCATAAAATATCTGCAACACCCATACATAATTGAAACCATTTTATAAGACCATACAGATTAAAGCATTTCACAATCCCGTTTAGTTTACATACCAAACCATAATTTACAAATTTAAAGACTTTAGAAACACATGATAGTAGATGAGATCATCTTATCTCAAAATTCATACAAAGCAAGTCATGTCGGAGTTCGAGTCCACCATCTCACCTTACATATGCCGAGCTGAGTCTTGCTGAGTTCCCTTGACTTCTAGTCCTAAACTTTCAATATGGGAAAAATATTGACGGGGTGAGACGTCACATAAATGAGTAAAATCTAACCTATCAACAGTATTAACACAAACATAATATCTGGTGAAGTCCAACCCCATACTTAACCTCTTATTTCCCATATAATCATTTACATTAATCACATTCCAAAGCATTCCACACATGGACATTTATAATTCAGTAATTAATCATGCACACACCAATACACATGGGTAGGGATGGCAATCAAACCCATGGTCGCGGGTACCGACCACCCCGACCCAGTCAACGCGGGGAATCCCTGCTTTGACCGGGTATGGGACGGGTATGGGTAAAACCCGCAAAAAGTTTGATGGGTATGGGGCGGGTATGGTTTTAGCCTCCCCCACCCCATACCCATACCCATACCCGCCCCACCAAGAGAATTTCTTCACATATCAAAAAATATGTGGATTAAATTGTAATCTATCAATGATAATGATGATAACTCGAGAAAATAAATAGTAGAAATGCAATTGAGTAACCACCTTAATCAAAACGTAATCCAAAACGTAATCCATTTCCCTCAATTCTCCTTCCACTCTTTTACTTTCCCCCTTGTCAACAAGATTATGTTAACTAATTATTACTTAGTAAATGTATCAAGAGTTAGAGCATAATAATTTAAAAAAATTGTAGTCTATATTATTTATTAATGGATGTTTTAGGATCATATTCTTTGAATCGTATTTAGAAAATGACCGTGTTTTGTTGACTTCATGATATAATAGGTTTGTTTATGGTTATAATTAAAACTTTTCTTGTAAGTTTTAGGTATAATAATGTTGGGTGTACGGGGATGGGTATTACCCATGGGTACCCGAAACCCACGAGTATGGGGATGGGTTTGCAACACATTCCCCCGCATGGGTATGGGGCGGGTATGGGTTTGGGTATTTGAAGATGGGGATGGGGATGGTTTAGGCAAACCCGCCCCAAACCCGCCCCATTGCCATCCCTACACATGGGGTTAGTCAAATTTCGTGTCTTTTAGCCTTTAAGTTGCCAAGGCCAATAGATGCATTAAGCATAATCGCTAATGACCACGCCTGGTATCTCTCTCCCGGGGAGGTAGGCATAAAGCCGCAGTATCAGATCTCATAGAGTGCATGACAGTGCGCCATTAAGTTTGATTTAGGTGATCAGACAATTCCTTAGTTAGTCACAAAACAAGTAGCAGGCAGTATCATCAATCATTTAACACATATCTATTCTCGTATTCATAAAATTCACATAATCACATTAACCATTCCATATAAGCACATCATCGCCTTACAGGCTTCTCCATATCACATTTTCGCCTTACAGGCTTTCCAGTAATCAGAGGATAGGCAATTAAGCTATTTCAAATATCACCTTTTCCCGCTACCACTTACAAAATCCAACCCCTTCTAGTATGCTACATAGCATTGATGCTTTAATATGTTTATAGCCATTGGATCTTGTTAAATATTGTGAGCCATTGGATATTATTCAATTAATTAGTTTTTATTTATTTTGGTATTGGTTACCTGTTGCACCGGTTGACAAGTTTGATAATAATAAAAAAATGAAATCGAAAATGGGAAAGGGGGTTGAGCAGCTTTAGTCGACTTCTCCGTCGATTTCCAATTCTATTCGACGACAGTGAAGGAGGCAAGCAGGGGGTGACGGCACGTCGGATTCTAAAACAGTTCGACGGCGAGTCGGATTCTGAAACAGTTCGACGGCGAGTCGGATTCTGAAACAGTTCGACGGCGAGTGCGATGCTGGTAAAGGAAGAAATAAGGTTTTGCATCTCATCGTCGATTGTGTTTCGCGGCGTCTCCAGATGATAGAGAAGGGGTAAGCATGGCGATGGCAACGGTGAACCATATTATGAAATAGGGCTACGATGACGGTGAGAAAAGGAGAAAGAGGTTTTTTGGGTGTCCTCATCAAGATGTCAATAGTGTTTCGCGGTGTTTCCTCTCCCGCAATTGTGCTTCGGGGCATTTCCTCGTAGATAGTGAAGGGGGGGACGACGACGGTGAACTGGATATTGTAATAGGGTGACGACGATAATGTAACTAGTGCCTGAGTAGGGTATTGGATTCGAAAATGAAGACCAAGTTGGCGCCGTCATAAGGATCAGAAACCCAATCAGACTTCAATTTCTCTTGTGATAGAGCTGCAATTTTAGTCTTCCATTTCATCTTGTAATGTTTGTTTTCTCCAAGTTAGTATCTAGTCATAGTGAATGGTTCTATGTAATGTTGGTGTCCAGCTTCAGAAAACATTATGACTCTTGGCTTATAGTGGGAATTCTCCTGGCTTATAGTGGGAATTCTAAAAAATCAGTCTATTGGTGAAAGTCTCTAAAAATCATAGTGGGAATTCTCACGTAAGATATCCATGTGAGATGTAAAAGTAGTTCCAAGAAATCACAAGAACTTTCATGACTTGGACTTGAAAATCTCATGCCCAGGATACAAAGCCATGAACTGGAAACACACAACTTTCACTTGCAAGTTCTCACAGCTCATACTGGAAATCTCACACCCGCGAGAGGTCCCCGTGAGATTTTGTTAGCAGTTCTACAAGTTCCAGCAAACTTCACGGCTTATACTAGGAAAAATAACGCCCGGGAGATGGAGGCGTTAAATGGGAACCCTAAAAAACAACCTCTATGGATTAAAATTTGCAAACCCTCTCCCTCCTCTGTTCCACTTCAATCCTCCACTCTGACTGCCTCCCCCTCTCCCTCTTGTTGTTCAAAGCACTTCTCCCTCCTCTGTTCCACTTCGACCACCATTCCCTTCCAGGCTTCCACTTCACCTGGAGCCCCCTCCCTCAGTTCCCCTCGATCTCCCACAAGCTCTCAGCCCGTATTAGGGCGAACCACCAGCTCGAAGCTTCTCCAACCCCGAGAAGTCAAAATCGTAGCTCAACCAGCAATCTAGAACTCTATTTGAGACTGAGGCAGGCACTGCCATCTGTACTTCACTTCTGGTGAGTTCTTCTTAGCCACAACGCCACTCTTCTCGGTTTCTCGCACTTTTTAGGGTTTAGTTGCCCAAGGTTGGTCTGAATTAGGAATCAATGACTTCGTTGGATTGTGTTCAACGGTGAATTGATCGGTGAGAACGTCTTGCTGCGGCGAAATTGACTAGTAGTATCGCCTCAATCCCCTGATGAAAAAGGTACACGGAGGTCAATCATTTTCTTTCTAGCTTGAGCAATTTTGTTGTCTGTTTGTTTGCTTGCTTGAAAGAATCGAGATTCTAAGTTCTTATGCTCATGCATAAAATGTTTAGCTCAGTAAGAATATGTTAGATTTGAATTGGTTTCTATAGCGTGATTATTCGCCTCATTTTCTTCGGTGTTAGCATCAATTCCGAGAAGGTCGAGCATCATGTGGAAACATACCTGGCATGTGTTTGTGTTACTGTTTGTGTGAGGAGCTTCAGTCAGTTGCAATTTTGGTAATTCAGTTTCCCGGTATGAGAGTAATTACTATGGAGAAACATTGCTCATCTTTGTGGTTACGGTCTTATTGAGGCTAATGGCCATTTGCTTCTGAGTTGAAATGAGTTCAGAGATCAAATGTTGGAGGCTCATATTTTAACATGGATTGTTAATTGTAGAGCATTTGGATCCAATTAATATGAAATTTTTTGAGCTGAAAGGGTCATTGGAATCTGTTACAGCAAAACAGAACACATGAGAGCACGAGACAATAGACACACTGACACGGTAAGTTGCTGCCTCTTATCTTTGTGAACTTGAATTGTGTAACTTAGCTCACTATAAGATGCTTCCTTCTTCTTGTTGCTTAGTCTATCTTGTCTGTGTTGAAGAATGTTTGGCCATTCTTTTCCTGAATTTCACTATTAATAGTGCATGGTTTTGTCCATCATAAGGGATACCTGAATTTTGGATGTCAATATAATGTTGTTTGTGTTCTGTTGAGTTACCTGCAGTAGGTCAACGAATTTGGTGCTCGAGGGTTATTTCATGATTAGAGTGACATCAAATTCATGAACTGCTGTATGTTTTCCCTCTCATTTACTAAAGAATAAATGTGCTGAGTTGGTGTTTGTAGGAATGGGTCGAACTAAAGGAAAAAGCAAGCAACCAACGGCCTTTAATGCCAACGTGAAGGATCCTCCTCGTCGTTTCCGCCTAAACCAATAGCGAAACACTCCACCCAAACGACCAGTGTAGTCAAAATCGCGCTTTAAATCGTAAAAACTTATGTTTTTACGTATCTAGGTCACTAAAACGATTCAGATTCCACCTAAAATCTTTTTGCTCACAAAATCGTTAAAATCAACAATCGTACCTAAAAACGGTAAAAGCGGTAAAATCGTACAAAAAACTCGTTTTTACAGCGTTTCTATGCTATTCCATACACTATCCAGAAAAGTAACATTTGCAACAAAGTGACGTCGTTTTACTCTTATAAAATTTATATATTATAAAACAAATGGACATAAATTTTGATAGGCGCTCGAGTATCTGAATCCTAGTATGAAATGGAAACAATCACAATTCCAAATCCCTATGTGGTGCCTCTACCGTCACCACTCCCCAGTGCTCTCCACCACTCTACTGTCACCGGTTCTCTGCACCGCTCCACCGTCCTCAGTGCAAAACCGTTCAATTCTCTCCCCGTGGAGTAGGGATGGCAATGGGGCGGGTTTGCCTAAACCATCCCCATCCCCATCTTCAAATACCCAAACTCATACCTGCCCCATACCCATGCGGGGGAATGTTTTGCAAACCCATACCCGTGGGTTTCGGGTACCCATGGGTAATACCCATCCCCGTACATCCAACATTATTATACCTAAAACTTACAAGAAAAGTTTTAATTATAACCATAAACAAACCTATTATACATGAAGTCAACAAAACACGGTCATTTTCTAAATACGATCAAAGAATATGATCCTAAAACATCCATTAATACATAATATAGACTATAATATTTTTTAAATTATTATGCTCTAACTCTTGATACATTTACTAAGTAATAATTAACTAACATAATCTTGTTGACAAGGGGGAAAGTGAAAGAGTGGAAGGAGAATTGAGGGAAATGAATTAGGTTTTGATTAAGGTGGTTACTCAATTGCATTTCTACTATTTATTTTCTCGAGTTATCATCATCATCATTGATAGATTACAATTTAATCCACATATTTTTTTGATATGTGAAGAAATTCTCTTGGTGGGGCGGGTATGGGTATGGGTATGGGGCGGGGGAGGCTAAAACCATACCCGCCCCATACCCATCAAACTTTTTGCGGGTTTTACCCATACCCGCCCCATACCCGGTCAAAGCGGGGATTCCCTGCGTTGACTGGGTCGGGGGCGGTCGGGTACCCGCGGCCATGGGTTTGATTGCCATCCCTACCGTGGAGGTGTCTCCACTTGTCTCTTGCTCTCCACCGTCTCTACATCTACGAGGAATTTCTCCATGAACTCCAACGATGAATCAAGAAATCGGGGCGGCAGACTGGTGGTGAGAAAAGGGAAGGTTACGGTTGACCAAAAGGAACAGATCAAAGAAGTCTCTTGCAATGACTCATGGGGTCCAGTGAAGGATGAGATCGATTGGCGAGGGCAAGTTTGAAGCCGCGACGGTGAAGGGATGCTGGGTCGTTATCTGCACCAAGTCAAATCGTAACATCGGCAAAGCTTCCTAAACCCTAAGTTTCCAATTATTTGCTGGGCTGGGCGGAATAAAAATGATTGGATTCTCTATACTTGTATTTGATTTCGACTCCAAAACTCATTGTCCATCGTTCCTTATATGAATTATCTCATTGTTGTTTTGGGATCTAAGATTAAATTTCTCAGAAGCCTTGGATGCTATTGTACTATTTGATTTTCGAATGATACACTCACATTTTACATTTTGAACCTAAATTGCATGTAGTTATTTACTTATCGAAAATCTATGCACTCATATTTTAGATAGCACATGTCTTACTTAACACATTTTTAACCATTTTACATGATGCATAAAAAACTTACATTTTTACGCTTCGTTTCTATGCTTTACGATTTTACCCCTTTTCCGCTTCTAGGTAGAATCGCGCTTTTGACTGCATTGCAAACGACAATGCCAAAACAACCAAGGACGGGCACGTCAACCATATCCTCCACCACCACCACAACCAAAGTATCAACTTGGAGGTGGGGAGCTACACAACTTCATCCAACTACCAGATGAACATAGGAAGGGTATGAAATGCTTCCTTTCCCTCCCATTTGGGGAGCATAGATGCTTTGATTGGGGTCTCCTAGAGCGCCTTGGAGTAATGGACCCCACCTGCCTCCGTCTCCCAGCATGGTGTGACATTCTCTCCATCAATGGGGTCATCTACCGAGAGCTTACCATTGAGTTCATTAGTAATCTCTCCATCAAATTACTAACCGAATTTACCCTCGACAAGCCCGACAACATACCTTTTCGCCTTGGAGGACATGCGGGACAAATGAGCATCAGTGAGTTCACACAGGCACTCCATATATACCCACCTGGATTTCTCACCACAGATGGACATGGTTTGATTTCACAGAGTACCATTGGTCACTAATATGTGGATTACGCTGAAACACATCATGTGAAAAAGTCTGACCTTGCCCACTACAAAAGGACTGATCTTCTTTCCACATGGCGTATCATCCACAACATTATCGCTCATTATGTGGCAGCTAGGGAGGCCAGTCTGGGGAGTGAGACCAAGATGGATTTGGAATTTTTCCTCTCTATGGTTCAAGATCCCCCCCAGTTCATCTTGGTTTAGTCATACTGAAAACCCTACAGAAGATGACTTCCAACAAATAAATCAAGACCAACCATGGAGGTGCCTACATCACAAGGCTAGCTCGCCATTTTGGCATTGATCCGGTGGGTGCTTGACTCGCTACGACACAACTCCTAACAAAGGCCAAGTGTAACCAATGAAAGGGAATGTAGTACAGTGGCTCAAGTGATAAATATCAAATCCACGGGTCTCTAGAGTTACTTTTACTCAGCTTCAGTTCACTATCTAGCAAACCAGAGTAAGATGGAAGAACTAAAACCACTCTAGAAAACTACAGTTAAAGTTAATCTAATTACAGGTTGGGAACTCGCTTAGGTATGCTGTTGGGAACTCGCTTAGGTATGCTTCCCTCTAGCCACTAGTCATATTAATGATTGATGATCTCTAACTTGTTTCATTTTCATTCACATTGCGGAGAATCCTTAACTAGACCTCGAGTCTCGACTAAAGGAACAAGGCCCTCTTGAGTCAATTGCCTAAAGGGACGTATCCTTCTCTAGAACAACCGATCAAGGCATTCTGAACTAGATTTCCTCTATCGAATGAGGTTCTCAATCGATACAAATCAGTGAATCAACCCTCGACTAAAGCAATCGATCCAATACTATCAATCTATGGTGCTCTATTGACCTAATCAGGTATTCGCTCTCATAGGATCAAAGCAGAATCAATAATCTCGACTAAAGCGGAATTGAATCATGAAAACATGCATAAATTGAATATGAACTCAAGATTATCAAGCAAGAGTACTCATACAATCATCCAATCAAACAAGCATAGTTAGGGTTCCTCAAAACCTAAGTGAAGGGAAGTTACTCCATAGAGAGGAGAGAGAATGCAGTAAGAATCTCCAGATGATCAGCCTTCAAGTCCGGGCTTGTTCCTCGAGCTTCCAAGGTGAAGAAATCCTCCAATTCCACTCCAAGATTGCCCTCAAATCGCTCTCTCTTTTAGGTTCGTCCCTTGGGTGTTTGGGAACCAAAACCCAGCTCTCCTCCTCCAAAAATGCACAAAATATGCTTTTAACAGCTCAAGTTCGCGAAACCTGGTCCAAATACCCGATCGGGTATCAACAAAATGCACTGGGTCACTTTTCTGGGCAAAAGGGAAAATACCCGGTCGGGTATTTTGTAACCGGTCGGGTATTTTTGGTTCACGACCGGGGGGCCTTCTGATTCTCCCAAAAATACCCTATCATATGCTCAAAATACTCGGTCGGGTATTTTGAACCTACTGGGCGGGTATTTTTCAATTTCCGGTCTCCTATCTTTGATTCTTCGTTCCTCTCTCATTCAGACTCCAAATCAGGTGCCGTTATCTCATACGCTCGTAGTCTGGTCCTCTTTCTTCTCATGACAAGCTTACATGATTATCTGGTCACAAAATGAGGTATAAATCGATTCTTCTTCAAGTCATGCCCGAGTTTCTTCCCCTGAGTCACCAATTGATCTCCGATTGACTTGAAACTTGTGCCTATGCTTCACTTTATGTGCTAGGACCTGAAATGTGACAAAGGAACACAACCTAGCTTAAAATAGGCCAAAGAAGCGATAGTGCAAGCTTAAACGATCAAGAAACAAAGGGGAAAACATGTGCAAATATCGAGTCATCAAATCCCCCTACACTTAACTGTTTGCTTGTCCCCAAGCAAACTTGAGTCAAACCAATGCAACTCTCCAGACCTCTACAGCAACATGCAACCCCGATCGTTGGTAGAGGACTTCCTAGATCATTTAGCAGCTTACGAGGTCAACCAGTTTTCTAAGGCATCCCCTATTTCTCTCAATGCGAGTACTAGACTCACACCCGGATCATGTGAAGCAGTGGAACTAGGACAGATAATTCATGGACAAAGAGACTCACTCACATAACACAACAACCAAGGACTCTCTGTATCGGGTGCTCTTCCATTCTATTTCAATCATTGGAACCAGTGTTATTAAAGTCGAGCCGAGCCGCTCGGCCCGACGGGTAAAACCGCCACCCGGTCACAAAACCGGCTCGGAACAGTCTAAAAGTCGCTCCGGTTTTATGTAGCGGTTGACGAGCGGCCGAGGCGGTTAACCGCTCGATCCAATCGAGCCGCTCGTCCGGTTTTTGCCATTCAGCCGTTAAATTTAATTAAAAAAATTGCAGAAAATTGAAGATTGAAATAAACCAAAAACGTCGGGCTCTCAAACTGAATCATTATTTCCATTTCACAATTTCGAAGGAAAGAGACGAGCTCTGATTAAGAAATGTCCACTATTTATACTGATAATGTTTATGAGGTACCGGTTCTCTAATGGTTTTTAAACGGTCTAATGCCGGTTAGACCACTAAAGTGCGAGCCGTTCTCATTACAGGGTCATGCTCCGGTTCGGTTCTGACAACATTGGTTGGAACCCATTTTTCTTATTATTTGTATCTTTTTCTTTTGTTTTTCACATTTGCACTTTGCTGGGGTTCCAACTACAGTTTTTACGCGCGGTCGACCTTTATTAGATGAGCAAGTGCAATTTCTGTACATCTGTCACTCGCCAGAGTACTTCTTTTAACTCCTTTTCCTCACTTCGTGCGGAGGGTCAATGAAATTAGGGGGGGGGGGTCGGAAGCTCTATCCATGCCCTTAAAAACACATCCTCGAGTAGGCAAACCGTTCAACGGATGGAATTTTTACTTGTACTAGAGACGGCTTAGCTTCACCTTGTAGGAGTACCCCACCAAGGATCACTAAAGTCTCTTCCAAAACCCGATTTTGTGCAATGAACGGTGTCGCACACGTTGGGCTTATCCCATGTTTAAATTTTCAATTTTATGACATGGAGGACCAACTGCTTTATCATTACACACCTGAGCACCCTTATACGAAACATGAGTCCGCACACAGCAAGAGAGAGTCATCGATATCACATGAATCAAATGTCCTAAACCCACTAGTTCATAAAATCAATCGGCACAGCAAGGAGACAAATAGGAAAAATCTTATACTTCAGCATCCTCCATAGTACTACAGGTTGTCATTAGCTTGGTATGGAGAGAGCGATGCTCCAGGTTGTATGGGTAAGAGAGGGCTAAATCCCCTAATAAGATCAATGAAGTCTTGAAGAAGTTGATCCGCTGTGAAAACTGATTTACCAATTAGTCTGGATAGGTTGCAGTTGGGATGGTAGTTAAAAATTGCTTGTATAATCTATAGTATATAGATTGGATGTTATTTTGCTAGGGTAAATGACACATTATTGTGTCATGTATAAAAAATTAATATCAATTTTGGTCACTCGAATTACCGAAACTGGTCAAATTTAGTCACTCTCCCGTCAGTTTCCGTCCAACTCCATTAATGTAGTTGGACGGAAACTTTTGGGAGAGTGACTAAATGTGACATGTTTCAGTAATCCGAGTGACTAAATGTGACATTTTTCAATAATTCGAGTGACTGGAGTTGGACAGAGGCTACAGAAGAGTGACCAAATGTGACCTGTGTCAGTAATTCGAGTGACCAAAATTGATATTAAACTTTTCTAGTGACCAAATATGACACGATTTAGTAATCTCAGTGACCAAATATGTCATTTACCCTATTTTGCTACTTCTTGTTGGTTGTAATCTTGATTCGAGAGACTCTAAAATATTGTTTGAGAGTATGTTCTTAATGCAATTCTGATTTAACCATAAAAAATAAATAACAATAGTGACTTTATTTGGAATATACCATAACCCATTTAAAATTAAAAGTCTATCTAATTCTAACTCCCTATTGGTTTACTCATTTGTATATATTATCACCATGATAGAGGGTTATCACTCTATCACTCACAAGTCACACCCCTCCATAATATACCTTGTTCATATTCTTTACACCATTAAAATTATGGTAAAGACATCTCGAATTGTTTTGTCATCGATAGATCTCTTTATAATTTGGTTCGTTGTTTCCTGATGATGATATACTAGTGGATTGGGATGCTCTTCGACTCGCGCTTGGGTAGTGGCTTGTCTCCTTCAGTAGGGGTGGGCATGTGGGTGGTTAATCCGTGGATTGATATCGATCCATCTACAAATAACCCAACCCGCAAGCAGTGGGTGATTAATGTGAGTGGATTGCGGATTGAGAAAACTCTCACCCACACTTCTGTGGATGAGTGGTGGGTGGATTGCGGGTCACCCGAATGACCCGCATTCTATTTTCACATGATTTTTTTTGCTTCTTATAGTATCAAATATTCATCACATTACCGAACTGTACTACAGTCTGACCATATACTTCTAAAGCAGGAGAATAAAGAATAGTTTTGACTACTATTATTGGTGATTGTGTTGTGTAATATCCATTGGATATTGGAATACAAATTATTGTTAATATCCATTAAATATTGTGATGAAAACTATAAATTATTAACTGTATCAAAATCACAAAATGCGTAAGTTTTCTCTGAACAATTGGTTGATAGAGTACTAAATTTTTTTATGCAAATACTACATGTATTCACTTGAGAATGAGACAAAGGGAGCAATGTTTAAATTAATACAAACTTACTAATTTATTATGAACTTATTGTAAATGTTAGTCAACTTTCTTAATGGCTAGTTGAAAAGTTGCTTTTGAGGGTTAACCCATGACCCAACCGCACCCATCCGCCACGGCGCCACCCACACAACACGACCCGTAGAAGTATGTGGATGGATTGCGGGTCACAATTATTCCAACTCGCTAGTAAGCGTGTGGGTCAATTGAAAACGAAAAACCGACTCAAACCGCCCATTGACCACCCCTATCCTCCAGTCATAGTTAGTAAATATTCTATTTAATACACGTATATGTACCGGTACGTACTTTATCCGTTTAAAACTTCTATATCCGTATTATTCTCAAGCTGTTTCATTTTATCTCGTTTATTTGATGGCTCCCGTAGTAAACACGTATAAAACCCGTATAACACGTTGATTATCCGTATTTTACGAATTAAATTGTTAACTTTACTATTATTTATTTATTTATTTTTAAAATAATTAATTTTATATATTTATGACTATTAACGTACTATTAAACGTAACTTTAGTTTAGAGACGAAGTATAATACCCATACGTATTTTTTACGTAACTTTCTCGTACCGTATTTTACTAACTATGTCTCCAGTACATATAAGGAGGTTCTCCTTCAGATCCCTCTTAATTTCATTTTTCCTAGATGTTGCGCAGAGTACGGAATGGCACTTAAGTCAATTTCTTTTATATCTCATATGGGCCTCTAGAAGACAGAAATAGTTTTGGGCTTCCAACTGAAATTACTTATTTCCAGTTTAAGGTAGGAGTTGGTTTTGCATTGGTATTAGCGGAAGAAAAGCTAGGTTTGATTTGGTTCTGGGCGTATCAATTCAATTTATTAGAAAGCGTAGTACAACTATTATCCTTCTTATTTAAGGTTAATATCCTAGTTTGGCCCGAAGTTTAGCGTCGGTGACAGTTTTGACCCCAGTTTTCAAACAAGATATTTAAGGCATACTTTTGAAATTAATGGACAGATTTGGCTCGAAACTTGTGTTGACTATTAATATTAACGGTCAAACATTTATTCCGTCAATGACTCAGCATCCAATGTTGAAGTGGTAGTGATGTGGCATGCCAAATCACTTTGACAGTCAAACATTTATTCTTTTACCTTATTTTTAATTGAATTACAAAAATAAATTAATATTATTTAATGACGTGGCATGCCAAATCACTGCCACTTCAGCACTGGATGCTAAGTTATTGACGAAATAAATATTTGACCGTTAATATGAACAGTCAACATAAGTTCTGGGTCAAATTTGTCCAATAATTTCAAAGTAGACCATAAATCTCTTATTTGAAAAATGAAGTCATGACTGTCACTTACGCTAAACTTCGGGCCAAAATAGGGTATTAACCCTATTTTTTATTCAATAATTTATTCAGTCAGGGTCTATTTAAACAAAAAAAAATTCGGTGAATGGGTGGGATTTTATTCATCAAATACGATCAACAACCAAGTTACAATCTGAGAACAACAAGTTGACTGCTAACAAAGCAATATAAAGACTAACAGCACTGCTATCTATCGAGCTACAAAAGCCAATTAGTTGCAAGTCTTATACCACAAAGTAGAGTTGGAAACAGACTCTGAAATTCTGGGATCACCACCTCCTTTGCTTCCAATTAACTCTCCTTATTTATTCAACCATATCCAGGAGTGTTCAAATGGTTAACATGGTAATTACCAAACCATTTAAGATTAAATTTTATTAATCATTGAATAAAATACAAAAATCAAACCGACTAAAATAATACAACAAACAAATTAACCAACTTAAAGTTTATTTGGTCTGGATAATTGGTTGACCGAATTAACCAATATAACATAACATTATCATTAGGTGAGAAAAATGATCTCAATAATGCATGAATATATAATTTATATAATGAATAAAGCATAAAAGTTCAAGCATAGTTAATCCTTAATGTAAATACATGCAACTAATAAAATTATATTGCAGTCACTAGAAGTAATCACTTAACAAAAATATATGTTGATATAGGGTTAATAAATTGTTTGTGCATGTGTGAATTGTCTTAGTCTCTTAGCAATTATCAAAGGATAAAAAAAATCTTCCCTATTAAAATTTTCGTCCAACATAATATATAAGATTTATCTAAATTATGTGTTCACGTACATGTTGTTGTCTATTATCTATAAGGACAATAGAGCATAGAAACAATAATAATTTTTTTTTTTGGATCTAAAAGGGAGGAACGCTCGACTTTTGAGTGATTATGCAAAATATTTAAACATGAGAGTGTAATACATTAGATATATGGTTAATTGCTTAATTGGTTTGATTTGTTATCAGTGAGCGAAAGCAAACCAAACAAACCAATTTTTTTAATAAAACCAATTAAAATGGTTACGACAGTTATCTCACCATTTGAACACCCCCTAACCGCATCAATTTCTCTGGTTGCCGCAATCGCTTGGAACCGGCTACGTTATTCCTTATGACCAATCTTTCTTTTCGAGGACTTGAGTTCAATTAAAGAGATGGAGTTCAATAAATCTGCATCAATACTCAACGTCATTGTAAGTATATTCGACATGTTGATTCCTTTCTCTTATTGCATTAATGAAGGCATTGAGAATGTATTAGCTGAAGTTCTATCATAAGTATGCGATATATAAAATTGGATCACAACAACACGCTTTAGTAATAGGTGAATACCGTTAAAAAAGGAATGAGTGAATAAATAAATTGTCATGAATTCCTTGATATGCAGCTTTTAGCTAGCACTTCACACTAATCGACTACGAAATAGAATCACAACGACACATGGTTAGGGATGTGTGGTCAATCAAATAAGGCCACACAAAATCCCAAGACACATATTATTCTTCGTCTCGATATGATAGTTATTGTCTCGAAGGTAAACAAACAACAACCACGTAAATTCAACTTTATTATTCAAATTTTGAAAATATTATTGATATGCCTACTCCTTTTCTTCAAAGTTATTATATTGGGGTGAAAATTTTCGAAGGGCAAATCTAGGACTTTCGGCCTCTAGTTCGGGACCATAAAGTTTACACTATTATTTTATCAACAACTTTAAGGTCAGTATGACAATGGTAGATACAAGTCAATTGGTATTCCAGTTGAATCAAAATACCAATGTCGAAGCATGCACAAATATACCAACAATACCAACTTACAAGTTTATTTTATCAAACTAGATAAGATTGACAAGAAATGTAGCTAAAGAAAATTTCTTTTGGGTTTGAATTACTATTGTCAAATCAAACTTACTTCAATTTGATGAGCATACAACCAAAAACATAACTATTTTTTTAAATGTTTCATTACATAGATGTTGTTGGCCATCTTACTTAGTACTCAGGTTAATTGACATCTACTACAATCACCAGAAAAGTTACATGCAATGAGCTTTTATTCATGAAAATGTAATTTTTTATTTTTAGTTTAAAATAAATCCATTACTTTAACTCGAATCTTAAATCTAATATAAAATTTGGGTGTAGGGGATTGGTTTTCAAAGTAACTCTCTTTGATATGATAGTTACCCAATTGAATGTCATCCTTACAAGTGTGGGTGACGCTCTCACATCCTGATTATTACATCATTATATGTCATTCCATACAATGATAAGGAAACATCATAATTACTTTATTATTATTAATCAAACCACACCTTACTTTTTCCATAAATTTTTTTTTTTTGGTGCTTTAAGAGGAACGATCAAGTTTCAAATAAATTAGAGACATTTTCCTATTACTAATTGAATCATTTTGATTATTTAGCTTTACCAATCAAAACATTCTTGCTTCATACAATTTCTCTAAGTTGTTTATGTCATACCATCATTATGCAAATTAAGGATCTACCATCGAGTTATGAACAAAATGGCTCAGATTGACTATTGTGTTATGGTTCGATTGGGAGCTTGAGGTTTTGGAATGTAGGTTGAATTTTTCAAGACAACAAGAGAATAAGAGGACACACATTTTTTTAGGATAGGGAAGGATAAGCAAGAGTAGAACTCTGACAGTCTTCCTGACTTGATCGAGGTAAATTCTACTTACTTGAAAAAGATTATCAATTTTAATTACAAGATTATGTTATTCTCTATTAGATTTGGAATATATTTGAAACAAACACCCTCTGATTGTTATTTAATTATCCTGCCTACCATGTCAACTTCTCTCAAGTTGATTTTGTAATGCAATAATTGTGTCTATCACCCGCTAAATAAATTGCTATAAATATTTATCATGCCTAAAGTATACTTAGTTGTATTATCAAGTTTATACTTCTTCAATGATTAAAGCTACCAATTTTTTCTACCATTCACAGATGATACTTGTATTCTTTACTCTCTAGACAAATATAATTAATTGTATAACTTAAAAACTCCAGTGGAACTTCTCTTTACTTCCCACTAGCATGCGTGTAATTGTATGCTTGGATTGGATTTATTATAAAGTATACGCGTCTTTATTTTTATACCATGCACAAATATAAGCCTTCAATATTTAAACCATGCACAAATGTCATTTAGTTGTATTTTTTAGTCTATAGACAAATGCATGTCGTTTACTATTTGCCACTTAAGTTTACTATTTGTTGCACGTTAACCACCTAAGTGCATTTTGTTGCAACTAAACCATTTACGTTAACTTGCGGTTGCATAATTACCATTTCCGTCCCCCAAACTAACGGTAGGTATTAAGACGTAATTTTCCACGCCACGCGGGCTGCCACATAAGCTGTTGCAGGGTGAGTCACCTGTGGGCCACCACAATCTTTATGGACCCACAAAACCCAAAAAATTCCTCTAATGCAATACTCTTCTTTCCCTTCTAATCCCATAAACTTCTGATGCGTTCCTTCACCATAACCAGTCTTAATCCGGCAAAACTTATCCACTCCCAAGTTTCTCTCATCGGAGGTAGCCAACGGCGACGGCGACTTGAAGCAAGGCAAGATCCGAAACTTTTCAGAGCCCGAAGCAGAGTAGGACTTGGCTTTTTGTTCTGCTGAATCTACTTCTTCCACCACTGGTCGGAGATCAATTGACGCAGAGTTGAGAGGTTGTCGGCGGCGGTTGCCTGGGATCCATTGGAGTAAAACGAATGTTTTGTCAAATATCAACGCGTTTTCGTCGGGTCAAGGGGTATTGGTTTGGGGATCAATGATGGAGACGCTATTACGGCGCTTAGTTTCCTGCTATGATTTGGAATCAGCAGATTGGTCTTGGAAATTAGCTTTGAAAATCGCCAGTTTAAAATCCTCGACGGTTACGTAAGTCCCTAGAACTCAGGAATTTGTACCGCACCGTCGCCGCCATTGTTTTTAGGTTTCCTTTCTTTTTCTCTAAACCAGATTATGGAAAAAAGTAAAATCAAGCTTCGAAGGTATAATGCAACAGACAGAGATCCAAAGACAATTATAAATTAATGAAAGAAGAACAAACACGCAGTCGGAAACGATGGCGAGAATTTTTTGTTCAAGATATCAATAATGAAAGTTACCGGAGAGACGAACAATTTTCTTTCGACAATCGGAGAAACGCAAAATCACAATTGTAAGCAATTCTGTTGCAAACTCAGAAGCAATTACAATTTGTTTCCATATCTCAAATTTTAAACCTCGTAAGCGCCGGCGATATTGATTTGCGACGGGCTCAGAACGGCTTCAGATCTTCTCTTGCCTTGCTTCAAGTCGTTGTTGTCGTCGCCGTTGGCTACCTCCGATGAGAGAAACAATAAGAACGCATGTCAGGAGTGGATTAGCTTCGCCGGAAGAGAGGACTGTGGGTGTTGGAGAAGGAACGCATCGGAAGTTTCTCGAATTAGGAGCGAAAGAAGAGCACTGCATTGCATTAGAGGAACTCTTTGAGTTTGTTGGCCCATAAAGATTGTGGTGGCCCACAGGTGACTCACCCTGCAGCCACTGATGTGGCAGCTCGTGTGGCGTGGAAAATTACGTCTGAGCACCTGCAGTTATTTTGGGGGACGGAAATAATAACTATGCAACCAAAAGTTAACGTAAATGGTTTAGTTGCAACAAAATACACTTAAGTGGTTAACGTGCAACAAATAATAAACTTAAGTGGCACAGGGTGCAATTAACCCTCGTTTACAACTTAAAACTCCAGCGTACCTTTCTTCATTTCGCACTAACATGCATGCAGTTGTATTCGGCTTTTATCCCCAATGTATATTAAACACTTATGATTCCATGAAACCACGCCATATGTTGTGCTTTTGAATGTTAATGATGGAAAAAGACCAAATAGTGGATATTGTTCATAATTTGGATGAGGCAATTTCTACAATGTATAATAAAGATGAATAAATTATCATCGGTGGATAGATGAATATTTTACTCACATAGGAGGAATTTATGTTACCAAATTTGTTGGTTCAAGTCTCATGCACCCACTCTGGAGCGTCGAAAGAGCGGGTTGTCCACAAACCGTTGAAAATTCGCGAATTTTAATATTACAGAGCGCGCTTTTAGATTTTCAGAGCGCGATCTTTTATGTATGACAGTAAAACAAGAATCAAAATCACACTTCTGGAGATGATGAGATCGAGAAAGATAAGGATAGGGTTCACCCATCGACAAACATGATTACAACATCCTCTTAAGGATCGGGAGAGGAGCAAAAATAGCAGGGTGACTTTCTATTTTCAATCAGTGAAACAAGAACATGCAGTACCGAATCTCCAAACAATGCAAAATCACCATCGATGAATCTGAAGACCATCCAATTAGCGGAACACCAGATTTTCACAATTGCAGTCTATCATTGATGAGATCTAAACTGGAACTCAAGATTTCCTCTTATTCAAATCACCATTGATGAAACCCTTCTGTCGTCGTTTTGGAGACCATTGAACTTTAAAAGGGAAACCCAAGGTGTGGATGGAAACAAAATCACAAGCTTGATCACAAAATAGATACAGAGATAAGAGATTCTTGAAACTTGAAACTCGAAACTAAAAAGAACAGAGGAATAAGTGATTCAAAATGGTGGTGAAGCCGCAGGATTTAGGAAAATTGAAAAAACAGAGGAAAGGGAAAGATAAGGATGATAGCACTGATAGAGTTAAAGGTTGGGTTGTTCTGCGAATTAGTGGTGTCTAATAACTACCACGTGTGCTATTATAGTGAAAAATAAAATACAACTAAATTGGAGTTATTATTTTTGGGTAGCAGTGGAGTTATTCCTTAAACAAATTATTAACTCCTTCAAATCAAGTGATTCACCTATAAGATTTTCTAGTTTTGTGCCCGCCCGATGGGCGGCGAGTTTCCTATGTGTGTACTTTTTCTTCTATTATCTGTAATTTCTTCCAATGGTATAAGATTCCTACTTTTCATATTTATTTATTATTGTCATCTTTTATCCGTGTTTCATCTAATATGATCCAGATTTTAATCATGATCAACAATAATGCCAAACAACGTTGTAACTTCATCACCGCTTGGAAAATAATATTCATGACCATCCGATCTTTGATTCACCAATCATTTTCAACTTCATAAGTTGTACGTGGTTTAACCTAGCATACGCCACCTTACCGTACTCCTATCGAGTTTAGCTATTTAGATCATGTATATATTAACGGAGTTTGGACATGATACTATACCATAGTCTCTAATGGGTGAACTTCAGTCTCTAATTCTCTAATTCAAATCTTACGATTCATTAATGCAAAAATAATAACCACCGATTCTTATTTGACAAAATATATTAAAGTACAACTAATAGATGCGAATCAATGTGTATATTACACCTCGAGTGTTTGGTAACTTTTTCTACTATTATATTAAAGTACAACCAAACTATGATGCTATGCTTCTTATCTTAACTTATATTATGGTCGTTGTGGAGAAAGGTTTGCCACGTAGGACAAAGAAAACTCCACAATTTTTCATGACATTTATGATTTTAACATTTAAAGTTATTAATTACATTAAAATAAAACTAAATAAACATGTATACCAATCATCATGACCTAGATTTGAACCTGTGACCTATCAGATAAAACTATCATCATTTCAAGTGTTCAATCACTAGGATAAAGTATATTTGATGTTATTAATCACAATTGTATATCAATCAACAGAACTAATATTTAATCATGCAACCTAAGAGCTCAAATTGTAATAATTTAAATTAGTTAACCAATAGAATAAAATCTCTTTGATGAAAGTAATCACAAAATTAATACTCATGTTATAAAAAAATGTATAACACATAACATTCTAGTTTTATTTAAGTTAAACTTCTGTATATTACACAACAAAAACAATCACGATTTAAATTTTATATTCTATTTTTCAGCAATGATAGAAACCATTAACAACTAGAAATAACCAATTTTAATTTTTGGTTTATAATATGTTTGATAATTTTTTAAAAATAGTTAAAAAATCCAAAAAACGTGATTTACACATTTATAAACTCTTGCATAATTTGAAATGTGATTTTCTTACTACTCCAATTTCTTAAATTTATAAACGATTCCAATTTTTTTCTATTTTCATTTTTATACGTAATTAGATTTTCTTTCATGCGCAATTATAAAACACATTGTGTTTACTTTTTCCCGATGTACTTATAATTCATTTCTTTTCTCTTTTTATTGGTTGACATAAGCCAATTTCTTTGTCCTACATAAATGTAGATACGCAACTTTAAGATATGTTTAGATGCATTGCACCTAAATTAAGCAAGATTTCTAAACGAATATTAAGCTATTGGATATATATATAATGATTGAGATGTAAAGAACTATTTTAATCCTTACTTAATGTGACACCCTAATACATATATTACTATTGGTGGTATACATCGTACCTTGGTTATAATCTAGGACATACCCTGAGTAGGAAAACACTATTAAACCCCGAATTAATCGGATTTTTGGGCATGATACCATACTCTAACGGTCTTACCCTTGATGAGTAAACCCAGGTCTTAAATACCTAAATCATATAGCCTAACCCCTAAGATTGTGCACTTAATTTTTTGCATATATTTCGACGAATCATGACCATCGATTTTTGTTTGTAATTAAATTTGATCTTATGAGATAATTTATAGAATCAAGACCTAGAATTTAATCTTTCACGGTTTTGGAATAGTACCTAATGTCGAACTTCGATCAATTCAAGGTCTACATATCATTTTCTTACTACTCAAGGTATGTCATACCTTTGATTTTACCCAAGGTACGATAGAATCACCCATCACTATTACTATTTTTAGTAACCAGTTATACTCGCCGGATAACCCCACTCATAAGATATACCCGATATGTTGTATCTCAATAAGTCAAATAAACATCCATTCATCACCACATGCCATACACATGCATCATCTCAAACTCAAGGAATTCATATATTCACAACATAAGGACCATCAAACAGTCTCTTGATAACTCATTGTATAAATATGTATTCACCAAGTATCACATCATACTGGAATCACCATGTAGCCCTGTCCCAACATAGGCAAAACATCACCTTGGGTAAAATCACCATGTAGCTACATGGTGATTTACCATTAGACGGTGCATGTCGATGATGATGGTTATGTGATGGTTTTCTATGTTGTTTTATACAATGATTTACCATCGTCGGCTTGGTGCAATTGGGTGTTTCAACCGGGTCCATAGCATCATCAGGGTAACCTCTGGGGATTCAGCCGCTGTCTCCGCAGGTAGAAACTCTTCCGATTTGGGTTAAGATATGGGGGTTGCCTCTGGAATATGTAGCACTGGAAGGTCTGGAATGGGTGACGAGCACAATGGGTCGGCCTTTATGGATGTATCAGAAGACTAGAGTGGGGGGTCAGTTGGGTTTTTCTCATGCCTGTATTGAATTGAAGGCAGATTTTGGGTTCCCCTCCAAAATCAAATTCTATCCGGACGATGATCCGAGCTTTGAAGTGGATGTTGAGTATAGCAATCTGCCGCCTGTGTGTGCGAAGTGTGGTATTTTTTGTCATAGTTGTGGTTCGATTTCGGGTCCAAAGAGGGTGTGGATTCCTAAGAAGACTTCAGTAGTTGAAGTTGAGAAAGATGCAACTGTGGATGAGGTGATTCAGGATCAGCCTCACTTAGAGGAGGTTTTTTGTGATGTGTTAACTGATGAGGTGCAGGTTGTAGCTGAGGTGGAAAGTGTCCAAGAGGTTGCTCACTCCATTCCTAATCAAGTAGGGAGTCCTCCACTGAGTTTTGCTCAGGTAGTCAGAGGGTCACCATCTGCTGGGAGCTCTGTGACAGTTGAACAGTTGGCTAAATCTAACGAGTAATCATCGACTAAGGATGAGAGCTCTAAGATTCAGTCGCCTCAGGGAGGGAACGAGAGTGGGAAATCTACTGCTAGCAAGGATGTACAGACTCCAAAGGTTGATAAAGGAAAGCCAATTTGGGTAGAGGACCCTCAGGAGACATTTCAAGTGGTGAAAAAAGGGGGGAAGGGTGGTAAGGGTAAGAAACAAAAGAAATGAAGATACTTACCTGGATACTAGAGGTTTTGTAGCTGATAGTAAGTATTTAGATTTATTTAGAAAGATAAATAAGTATAATCTTATTATAGTAGCTATACTTGAGCCGAGAATTAGAAGAAAAGAAGAGAAAAAGCTTGTGAATAAGAGGTTTCTGGATTGGGAGAATGAGATTACTTACAACTCTGCTGGTTTGGGGAAAATTTGGCTGATTTGGAGGAAGGATATTTCTCTGAGAATCTTGCACTCTACTGATCAGTTCATCCATGTTCTAATTAACTCTGTTGTACCTTTCTTTGCGTCTTTTGTGTATGCATCGAATGAGGAAAAGGATAGAAGGAAGCTGTTTGACGATTTGAGGAAGCTTAGAGTCCAGGGTCTTCCTTGGATGATATATGGAGACTTCAATGTGATTCGGTGTCCTATTGAAGCTTCAGACGTTACGCATTATAGTACCAGTATGAAGGATTTTGAAAGTTGGATCCTAGAGTTAGAACTTGAAGATCATCAAGCCACGGGTCCATGGTTCACTTGGCTAAACAAGCAAGATGCTCGTCCAATAGCGCAAAAGCTCGATCGAGTATTGGTAAATTTTGACTGGTTGGATAAGAAGATGGAGAGTTCAGTTCATTTCCAGAAGCCAGGAATTTCATATCATTGTCCGAGTTTGGTAGGTACTGAGGCTGCAAAGCAATCTCTGCCTAAGCCGTTTAAGTTCTTTCGTTTCTGGATCAGGCACCCTAAGTTTGATGAGTTACTAAGGAAGGCGTGGGAGAGCAGGGTATCAGGGCCACCAATGATAAAGGTTTATAAGAAGTTGCGCATCCTTAAAAAGCTGCTGAAGGAACTAAATCATGAGGAATTCTCTGAAATTAGAGAGAGGGTGAAGGTTAAGGAGGCTGAACTTGAATTAATACAGCGTGAAGCTCTATCTGTTCCATCAAGTGAGAATTTTGAGAGGGAGTCCACTGTGTCTAGGCAGTTGTATGAGCTACTCCAGGCTGAAGAATCGTTCTTAAGACATAAGTCTAGGGATCTCTGGCTTAAAGGGGGCGACTCTAATACTCCATGATTTCATAGATCTCTGAAAACCAGGCAACGGAGGAATATGATAACTATGCTTAAGGATGATGAGGGGAATAAGGTCACTGACTTACAAGGTATGGGAGATATTGTTGAAGGTTTCTATAAACGTTTACCGGGGAGAAAAGATCCTGATGTGATTGATGAACCTGATGAGTTCTACTCTGCACTCATAAGGAAGACTATAATTAGTTATGATGGTCTTTGTGCTTCTGTTACGGAGGATGAGGTCAAAAGTGTTGTATTTGCCATGAATGGGGACAAAAGTCCAGGCCCTGATGGATATTCTGCAGCATTCTTCCAACATGCTTGACCAGTGATAGGGGCAGAGGTAACGTTTGCTATTCAAACTTGCTTTTCTGAGAGTAAGATGCCTAGATAAGTGAATGCTACAATTTTAACTCATGTTCATACGATTCAGAATCCTGATGAAATGAGGTTTTTTAGACCAATCTCCTGTTGTAATATTATTTAGGCAAAATACACCTCCATAGCCATAACTTTGCACTTTGTGACAATAATAGCCAATTTTTGAAAAATACACAGATATAGCCAAATTTTAATACTACATTTGACAAATATAGCCATTTTTGTTATAAATGTTGACGGCGTTAGAGATGCCGTCAACTTCCGTCAATAATAAAATGAGGTGGCACTTCATCAGCTTCCACATCAACTCTCATTTGCTATATCATGCCACGCGTTCACCATGTCAGATTAAAAAAACATTATTTCTGAAAAAATATTTTTAGAGAATTATTAATTTCTTCCCCTGAACTGGGGATTTTCTGCATCTACATATCAACTTGTTTTTGAGCAATTTTTCTTAACTCCACCACCAACGCAAAAAAGAACTCCAAGGCCTAAACCCTTTACCCATCAAACCCAAATAGGCGAAGAACAATCTGAAACCCAGAATCAGATAGATAAAGAAGAATCCAAACACAAAAACCTACAACCCGATTCGACGAAGAAGAACTCATAACTCCAATGCTGGTTCTTCACCTTCATCCCCAATCGCAGAACTCGAAGAAGAAACCCATAACTCCAATCGAAGATCTGCGACAATAGAAAGCGAAATAGACAGAGGTTTACCTTCTTCCCCAATCTGTTGAGCACTCCCGCTACTCAATCCTTGTTTTCTTCTCATTTCAAAATCAGGCAACGGTGACCGCGAGCCTTCATAAATGGTCCCCTAGAGAGAAGCAACTTGGGGTTGTTGATGGTACCAGGAGAGAAACAAGCTGGAGCTGGAGACTCTGTTAGAGAGAAGCAACCTGGGTTTGTCGAGGCGGCGACTCCCTGGTTAGAGAGGCGGCGGAGCATGACTAGATCTCGTTGGCGCAGATGAAGGAGAAGAGTTGGAGGTGAAATGCGCGAATGAACAACGTCATTTTCATGGGAAGAGAGTTGAACGGAGTTGGGGATTTTGATGGGCAGTTCTCAATTCTATGAACCTTAGGGATTCTTCAACAAAAATAAGGTCGATCAAAATTGGGGATTTTGAGGGAGGGGTCGAAATTGGCCAGGGAAGTAGTTGAACGAGATGAGTCAGGATCTGGATCTTCAATTGGTGGTGATTTGGTGTTTGGGCGGAGAAAAGAAGGTTATGGGATATTGTAGCTCTGTTGCTTGACGATGGAAGGGATCTGGGGAGAGAGGAAGACGAAGATGTTAGGTGGGGAGATGTTTTTTATTTTTTTAGTTTTAGTCTAATTTTATTTTTTGTTTTTTAATTAATTCAAAAAGGAATTTTTCCACCTGGACAATTTTTGGTGAAAAATGCCACGTCAGCTAACTCTGTTAGTTCAGTCAGCATTCACATATAATCCGTTAGAGTTTTGGACGGATTGGCTGTTTCTGTGTATTTTTTAAAAAGTGGCTATTGTTGGCAAAAAGTGGATAGTTATGGCTATCCAAGTGTATTTTGCCTATTATTTACAAAGTCATTGCTAAAATCATTGCAAATAGACTTCGAGTTCATTTGCCACATCTTATAGTCTGAATCAAACCGCTTTCATAAAAGGAAGATCAATTGGGGATAACATTCTGCTTGCACATGAACTTGTTCACAAGTATGCCTAGAAAAATGTTTTTCCTAGATGTGCACTTAAAATTGATTTTATGAAAGCCTTTGATTCAGTTGACTGGCTCTTCATTTTCAAAGTATTGAAGCATATGGGGTTTCCAGAATAATTCATTAGTTGGATTAGGATGTGTGTGAGTACTCATATGCTAAGTGTGGGGCTCAATGGAGGGTTAATGGGTTATTTCCCTGCTTGTAAAGGGTTCAGACAAGGTTGTCCTCTCTCCCCGTACCTGTTTGTGATTGCCATGGAGATTCTTTCATGTATGCTTGATAAAGAGGCACAGAAGGGTTTTTTCCCTTTCCATCCAATGTGTAAGAGGATTGGTATAACTCACCTATGCTTTGCTGATGATCTCCTTGTCTTCTCTGATGGTTCAAACTATGATTTTCAAAGATTGATATAGATCCTTGCTCGGTTAAGAAACCTTTCTGGTTTGCAAGTTAACCCAAGTAAATGTGAACTATTCTTTGGGGGGCTGCCTGGTCCTGAACAGAAAGTGAGGGCTGCTAGATATGGGTTTGTATTGGGAAAGTTCCCTGTCAGGTATCTTGGGGTTCCCCTTTCCTCGGGGAAGCTCATTGTTTCAGCATGTAAACCTTTAATAGATAAGATTGTTGCTTGGATAAGTAGCTGGAAGTCTCGATTTCTATCATATGCTGGTCGGGTTGAGCTTGTTAGCTCAGTTTTGTATAGCTTGCATCAGTATTTGATGGATGTTTTTATTCTTCCAAAGGCAGTGATTCGAGAAGTGGAAGGTATATGTAGCAACTTCTTATGGGGTGTTGGACAAGGAGGCAGAATGAAAGCAAAGATAGGCTGGAAGCATCTCACTTTCCCCCAAACAGGAGGGGGGCTGGGTTTGCGAGATTTGGAAACTTGGAACATTGCTTGTGTCACTCGACATATCTGGCTTTTGTTGATTCAACATGGTTCTTTGTGGGTTGCATGGATCAGTGTTTACAAACTGAAAGGCCAAGGCTTTTGGCTTTATGCTGGTAACTCTGGTTCATGGAACTGGAAACGTATTCTGAAAACGAGGCTGAAAGTATGTTATTTCTTCCATCAGCAAGGGCGGGATGTTTAATGGGACCAGGAACGAATGGAGACTTTTTCCATTAGGAGAATCTGGGAGACTCTCAGGCCGAAAAGGCAGAAAGTAACATGGTCTAAACTTTTATGGAAGGGTAGCTCCATTCCTCGAAACAGGTTTATTGCTTGGTTGATTATTGTTATGGAAAAATCCAAGTACCACATCAGTAATACAAGGGAAAAAACCCTTGTATATAAGTGTCCACCTAGCCCAATTAGTACGAGGCCTTTTGGGGAGGACACCCAAGAGTAAATCCGTGCGGGCTTGGCCCAAAGCGGACAATATCGTACTAATTGAGCTCCCCGGTTATGACAAGTGGTATCAGAGCCGCGGTTGATCTGGGTTTATTTGAAATTGTTTTCGCGGGTTTTTGGAACTTGGTTAGCTGGTTGCAATTGTAGAGAATTCGCACAGCAATTGGATTGGATATTTGAGTTTGGCCGCTGCTATCCGACTAGTCACTATCCTCGAGAAAAAAGCAGTCGCCGACAACTTGATTTGCTTCGTTCCGGCTCTCCTACAGCAGTTCCGTCCATTGTTATTTGTTTTTTACTTTGACCGTGGAGTGGGTGTTTGGAAAATTGGTTGCAATTATTGTTTGTGGTACTGCGCACAGAAGCAAGCCAAGAAAAGGAAATTGTGTTTGGGAATTATCAAGTACATACAATTCTTTTTTTCCTTTGAGCCAAGATTGATTTAATCAGGTGGAGTTTGCAGGTAGCGCAGCCTGGTTGGAATTTGGCGCTGGACTGAAGTTTTGCTTTGTGGAGTTTGGTTGGAATTTGTTTGATAGTAAGAATGGCTTCTATCAATATGAAGATTGAGAAGTTTACCGGAAGAAACAGTTTCAGTTTGTGGCAGATCAAGATGCAAGCACTGTTGAAACAACAGGGTTTATGGGCTCCGTTGTCTGGAAAATCGAAGAAGGAAAGCATAGACGAAGAAGAGTGGATTACTTTGGAGGAGAAAGCTCACTCTACAATCTTGCTTTGTTTGGATGATGACATCATCACTGAGGTTGCTGCTGAGAAGACTGCCGCAGGCCTGTGGTTGAAGCTTGAAAGTCTATACATGACAAAGTCTTTAACCAACAAGTTGCATATGAAGCAACGTTTGTTCAGTTTGCGTATGGAGGAAGGTACATCTCTCAGGAATCATCTAGATCAACTCAATACTATCTTGTTAGATCTGCGAAATATTGATGTTAAAGTAGATGATGAGGATGCTGCCTTAATTTTGTTAGTATCTTTGCCACAGTCATATGATAATTTTGTGGATTCTTTTATTGCTGGGAAAGATAGTTTGCCTTTGGAAGATGTCAGATCTACTCTACATACTAGAGAGGTTCGACATAAGGCGTCTGGTTCAGGTTTGGAAAATCAGGAATCTGGGTTGGCTGCTACGAGTAGTAGGAGACAACAATCTGGTAATAGGAAGACGAATGCACATTCGAATTCTGCTGGTTTGAAGGATGATATCTGTCATTACTGCAAGGAGAAAGGACATTGGAAATTTGATTGTCCTAAACTGAAGAAATATCAGGAGAAGAAGGAATCATCTGCTGCTGTGGCGGAAGAAACTAACTCTGATTCTGAAGATGGTTTAGCTTTAGCAGTGAATGAACAGGTACATCATCAGGATGTGTGGTATTTGGATACTGCAGCTGATTATCATATGTGTCCAAGCAGGGAGTGTTTTTCAACTTATGAGCAGATAGATGGAGGGCATATTTCATGGCCAATGGTGCTATCTGTAAGATTGTTGGAAGAGGCTCCGTCAGGATGAGGACACATGATGGTTCTATTCGCACCTTGAACAATGTTAGACATATTCCAGAGATGACTAAGAATCTGATATCTTTGAGTCTACTAGACGGCAAGGGTTTCAGTTTCAAAGGTGAAGGTGGAGTGTTGTCTGTCTACAAGGGTTCTAAGGTGATTTTACAAGGTGTCTAGCGGATCAAGATAATCGCTGAGGTGAGGACACGATGTTCGTGGTCCTTGTCTTGAGGGGAGGATTGTTATGGAACAATCCAAGTACCACATCAGTAATACAAGGGAAAGAACCCTTGTATATAAGTGTCCACCTAGCCCAATTAGTACGAGGCCTTTTGGGGAGGACACCCAAGAGTAAATCCGTGCGGGCTTGGCCCAAAGCGGACAATATCGTACTAATTGAGCGCTGGAAGCTACTGATCATTTATTTGCAGCGTGCCCGATGTATAGGAAAATGGCTTGCAAGCTGTTTGGAAGAGGTTCAGGGGTGTTTGCCTATTTGGGAAGCGAGCTTGCTTGGTTGCAGCATTGTTTTGGTTCTCACACAGTGAAGTCCCAGGTTGGGAGAGCTATATGGCAAAGTTTGGTGAGTGTGTTATGAAGAGAAAGGTGCACAGAGTTTATGCATGTCAATGCAGGGATTGTGATGTGTTGTGCAGGGTTGTAAGGGATGAAGTTATAGGGCTATTTGGAAGTTCAATATTTGATTCTTTTTGTGTTTAGTCGAGATTGTAGGTTGTGATTGATTACGCCAAAGTTGATCCCTAACTAGCAAGGGTGTTGCTAGTGTTGCTTTTGATTAAATGAAATATACCCGATTCATGAAAAAAATAAGAATGTAAAAAATGAACTTTTTCGCCTTTTCGTCCTCCCGACTTACCGTCATTATTTTCTTTTTGTTGGGGAAAATATTTTTATATATTTCTTCTCTCCCTTCTCGCTCCGTTCTATATAAATTACTGGAGACTCGAGAGACGAAACAAAAAGGCAAAATAAAAATACGAGGAAAATTCAGCTCCAGGAATCTCTCTCCGTTTCTTCTCCCCATCGCTCTCGTCGTCTTGGCAAATCTCCCCGCCCAGCCTTAGGGTTTCTCCCAGATTGACCACCCCCTCCGCTGCATTGTCTGCTTCCTTGCTTCGGTGTTCATCTGGTAATCCTATGGTCGACCACTATTTCTGATCCTCTTTCAGTTCCATCCCCCGCCCCTCGATTCCTAGGGTTTATTTCGAAGTTTTCTTTTTCCGGTCTCTTCGTTTTCGTTCGCGCGCATTGCTACGATCGTGATTTTGCTGGGTGGAGAATTCTTGTGCGTAGCGGAGTACTTGCTACTGCTTCGTGTTTTCACTTCGCTGCAATTACATCTTCGCGTTTTCGAGTTTGTGGAATCTGTACTTTCAAATTGTTACATCGATTACTGCTTAGTTTTGGGATTCTAGGGTTTCTCTCCCAACTCACTGGTGGATTGTGTATTCTTCTGAATTTGGTTCGTTTCGACTGGATTTTGGGGGGTTTTCGATTCAATCTGTTAGTCCGCTGGCTTCTCTTCCTGCATATATGATCGGTTTCTTCATGACTACCCATTCGTGATTGAACGATGCTAAGCTGATGTATTTGGGCACTGTTCTTGGTTTGTATTTATTGATATGGTATAGTTAGGGTTTTGATTCCTTTTGGTTCCATGTTTTCATTGGCAGAAGTTAGGCCTTACAATGGAGCGTAAGGTGATTGAACTGGACCAGGGATGGGACTACATGCAGAAGGGGATCACGAAACTGAAGAGGATTCTGGAGGGATCGGTTGAGCAATTCAACTCCGAGGAATATATGATGCTTTACACGTAGGGTTTCCTTGTTTATTCAAATGCACCTTTTAATAAAAAGCATGTACTCTTTGCACTGTCTAATACCCAATTCAATGGCACAGAACTATCTACAACATGTGTACACAGAAGCCACCTCATGACTACTCTCAGCAGCTTTATGATAAGTATAAGGATTCGTTTGAAGAGTACATTAGTTCCACTGTGAGTACTATGTTTGGTTCTGTTGTTGGATCTTTTGACACGCTCATTATGTATGGCTTGCTTCCTTCATGAAGATGTAAGGTGAGGTGATTTTGGGGGAGGGATGTGATACTTTCTCGTCTGTTTGTTAGGTACTGCCAGCTATCAGGGAGAAGCATGACGAGTTTATGCTGAGGGAACTTGTGAAAAGATGGGGCAATCATAAACTTATGGTTAGGTGGCTGTCTCGGTTCTTCCATTATCTTGATCGTTACTTCATTGCTCGGAGGTCACTTCCAGCACTTAATGAAGTTGGCCTTACCTGCTTCCGATCTCTGGTTTGTCTATTACTAATCTATACTATAGGCTTTCTTTATAGTGATCAGGCTTTACTTTTCCAACATGTTTTTTTATGTTTATACTCTAATTAAATTTCCTTAATTCAGGTCTACACCGAAATAAGTGCCAAAGCAAGAAATGCTGTCATTGTTCTTGTGAGTTAATCACGCTCGTGACTCGCTTTCTGTTACTCAGTTCTTTCGACAGAATTTTGACACTTTTTGTATCCTGATCCAGATTGATAAGGAGCGCGAGGGAGAGCAAATTGACAAAGCTCTGTTGAAGAATGTCTTGGACATTTTTGTTGAGATTGGAATGGGGCAGATGGATTGCTATGAGCAAGATTTTGAGGCTCCTATGCTCGAAGATACAGGTGTGTACTACAGCCACAAGGCTTCAAGCTGGATTCTGGATGACTCTTGCCCAGCATACATGTTGAAGGTATAAGTTCGCGTTTTGGGACATTACAAGTCGTTTCTACAATTAATCCTGTTATAACAAGGAAATGTTGGATTGCAGTCTGAGGAATGCTTGAAGAAGGAAAGAGACAGAGTTGCACATTACCTGCACTCTAGCAGCGAGGCAAAATTAGTGGAGGTTAGTTCAATATCAAACTATTTTTAGGGGGATTATTTTTTTTACTTCGTATTGCTAAATCAATGCACTGGCTAAGTATTATTAAAACGCCATGAATTCAGCACTTGTTGGTACAGTATGTTCAAAGTTGTTGCTTCTGATGCAGAAAGTACAACATGAACTGCTAGTGAACTTCTCCACTCAGTTGCTTGAGAAGGAGAATTCTGGGTGCCGTGCTTTGCTTAGGGATGACAAGGTGGATGACCTTTCTCGGATGTATAGGCTTTATCATAAGATACCTAAAGGCCTAGATCCTGTTGCGACCATATTCAAGCAGGTTGGCTATTGAATGTTATTGTCATCTTGCTGAGAGGCCCTCTTTACCCTGGTACTGATTATGTATTTTTCACAGCACATTACTGCTGAAGGAATGCTACTGGTACAGCAGGCTGAAGATGCTGCGAGTAACCAGGTCATTCTTAGCTTTGATTATTTTTAACCCAATGTTATCTTTTCTCCTTACTTTGTTGTAATTTATTTAATACACATTTCTAAAAGGGATTAGTACCTTAAGATTTAGTTTCAAATCTTATACTCTTCAAATTTCATTTGTCTGATCTGAAATTTGTGTTGATGCATTGTGTCTTCTGCAGTCCACAAGTGGTGTTGTCCAAGAACAGGTAAATATCTCCAGTTGTGTGCCCACCTTTCTTTTTTCTCAACTCTTTTGCTGATTTCTATTCTTTGATTCCCAGGTACTGATAAGGAAGGTGATTGAGCTCCATGATAAGTATCTAGCTTATGTGAGCGATTGTTTCCAGAACCATACGCTGTTTCACAAGGTTAGTGATCCATCCAAGTGTGAATGCGTCTCTGTCATATTGCTGCATCTTAGCTGCCCCACCCTTTAATTTATTGTTTTTACCTGGTTAATAGGCCATGAAAGAGGCTTTTGAAATCTTCTGCAACAAAACTGTTGGTGGAAGTCCTAGTGCTGAACTTTTGGCAACATTCTGTGATAACATCCTCAAGAAAGGAGGTAGCGAGAAACTTAGCGATGAAGCTATTGAGGACATATTGGAGAAGGTTAGCCTAGTTTTGTTGGCACTCGAATTAATTTGCTTCATATTCTGTGGTAATGTTTTGTGGCTAATAAACCAAGTAAAATTTTCAGGTTGTCAAGCTGCTTGCATATATTAGTGATAAGGACTTGTTTGCTGAATTCTACAGGTATTTATTTATGGATAAAGTTTTAGCGAGTTATTATTATAATTTCTCTTGCTGATTATTTCTTAATAGATAGTTTATTTGCCATCCCAGTTCCTCTGCATCAGTCATACTTAATAGTCCTATTGTTAATTATGGTAGGAAAAAGCTTGCCCGTCGCCTGCTCTTTGAACGTAGTGCTAATGAGGAGCATGAGAAGAGCATTCTGACAAAGCTTAAGCAGCAATGTGGTGGACAATTCACTTCAAAGATGGAAGGAATGGTAATTGTCCATGCGAAGTTAATTCTGCATTGCCCCATGAATATCGTCCCCTTTGCATATTTTGATTGATATCCTCTTACTTTTAGGTCACTGATTTGACACTGGCAAAGGATAATCAGAATGAGTTCGAGAACTATCTTTCTAATAACCCAAATGCCCATCCTGGTATTGACTTGTCAGTCAATGTTCTTACAACTGGATTCTGGCCAAGCTACAAATCTTCTGATTTGAACCTTCCTTCGGAGATGGTAATGTGGTGTTTTCCCCACTTAATGTAGTGTATAGTAACTGAGGTCCCTCCTGCATGTTATTGATTCTCTCTTGTTGCATTATAGGTTAGGGGTGTTCAAGTGTTCAAGGAGTTCTATGACACTAAAAGTAAGCATAGGAAGCTAACATGGATTTACTCCCTTGGTTCTTGTCAACTTATTGGCAACTTTGAAGCCAAAAAAATTGAGATGGTTGTCTCTACTTATCAGGTACTCTGAATGTCTAATTGGAAGTGTTGGAAGTTGCAGAAATGTTGCCAGAACACATAATTTACTTCATTATTTCTGCAGGCTGCCATACTTCTACTGTTTAACACCTCAGACAGACTCAGCTACTCTGAGATTATGACTCAGTCGAATTTGGGTCATGAAGACTTAGTGAGATTGCTGCATTCTCTGTCATGTGCCAAATACAAAATCCTTATTAAGGAACCAATTTCAAAGACCGTTTCTCCGAATGACATCTTTGAGTTCAACCCCAAGTTCACCGACAGAATGAGGAGGATCAAGGTATTTTCACTTGCTTTATGCTCTCAACTTCAACCACCTCAAAAAAGGAATTGCTGTGGTATTCACTATTGCACTTCCAGATGCATTTTCCATGTTTAGGGGAACAAACATAGCTTATGGAAGAACACTGTTTGACTTTGCAGATTCCACTTCCAGTTGTGGATGAAAGGAAGAAGGTTGTTGAAGATGTCGACAAGGACAGGCGATATGCAATAGATGCAGCAATTGTGCGCATAATGAAGAGCAGGAAGGTTCTGGGTCATCAGCAGTTGGTCTCGGAGTGCGTGGAGCAGCTCAGCCGCATGTTCAAGGTAATGTTAATAAACACCCTCTATACAATACAAAATACAACAGAGGGCTGATTCAGTATCACCACTCGAAGCATGGTGGCACTTATTAAGCCTTGCGTCTCTGTTCTTGCTGTATGATATTGTTTTCTGAATTGGGGTGTCTATCTGCAGCCGGACATCAAAGCTATCAAGAAGCGGATGGAAGACTTGATTGCTCGAGACTACTTGGAGAGGGACAAGGAGAACGCGAACCTGTTTAGGTATCTTGCTTAAATCACGGCAGCTGATCAGCAGCATCGTTGCTGGGAGACTATGAAGAAGTGAGAGGGATGGATGGCGAGGGAAGCTGAACAATGGTTCATATATAGTTCAAGATTGACTTGTTCTTAGTTACCCAAAAATTTGCTTGATGTAAATGGTTGTAGTAGCAGTGTCATCGTTCTTTCTAGGGTAAACCGACTTCTGGAAAAGGTTTTTTCTTCTTTTGATATGGATAATGGGACACGGGGGAAGAAATTCAAGTATATTTTTCCAATGTATGCTTTCCCTTTCAGACTTGCAAGATGTGAAGTAGAAAAGTATGCTCTTTTCTGGTTGTCTTTTGGTCCAGCAGTGTTCTACATCTATTTTGGTAGGCTTGTACTAGCATCCTGCCATGAATGAGTGCCAAGTAGTTCCGCTTCTTCAACTTTGAGTGTTCCAACTAATTGCTTATCAATAACCGAAGAATGAACTTTCTACTTGTGATCGTCACAAATTGAATTTGATTCCACAATTTGATATGAATTACTGGTGATGCTCTCAATTCTGAGACATAATCATTATGCAGGAGAGGTGACTGAGCTTTAGGCTTTGATCGATGCCAGTAGTTGACCATTATGCAATTCGACCAATTTAGAACTTACGGAACAAAATTGGTCAACGTTTTTGGATAAACACAAGGACTCAGGATAGAAAAATTATCACACATTTGCACCAGTTGCCAGCTATCACACCGAAATTATAACTGTAAAATCGTGACCTTCACCTAGAGCTCTAAAAAGGAAAGAAACCAGGCCTAATGTTACACGGTTTTCTTCCACTCCAAGTATTTACAAAAATTACAAGGTTGTTGCACACGTTAATAAAGACAGCATGAACTTCACCACACAAGTCAGTCAGAGATATTTGTCCAACGTCGGGAGCTGGGTCAAGTGCTGCTATGATCCTGGTTGGTATTGCTTCCCCTTCAGTTTCGCTTCCAGGTTGACCCGGGAGAAGATGTAATGTCAGGCGTGATGCAGAGTTTAGTAGTTGATTTTGTCTTTTTGCCCCAACTGCGGCAGTCATCAGAGCTCCTGAAGCTCACCCAAGTTGGGTCTGATTGGGTACTCCAACCCATGCAGTGCTGGCATATGCCTTAAATCGTCAGCTGTATATGCCGGGATTAGCCAGTATCTCTTGTCAGTGCCGAATACCTGATACAGGAAAAAACCCAGTTAATCCGGTGGATCTTGGTGCTCTAATGCAAATCAATGATCCCTGGACATCATCTTGAGCTAAACAAATTATCATAGTAGTAACCTGTGTCTTGTTTTGATAGTAACCTTGGTTCCAGAAGCCAACCAATGTACCGTGCTGAGATGTAGAAACATGAATATGCTAGGAATGCAAGTGATGCAGAGAAGTTAATGATGCAAAATGCAACGGCTGAAACAAGTTTGAGTACTAAATCTGGGTTCTAGATCCATGAAGGGTTCAAATCAAATACAGCCAAGTGAGCAAATCTCTTCACTGCAATTATGCCTATGAGAATGTCATCGCCTGACAAGAACATGGATAAATTTGAAAATGTGAAGGATATTGAAGTGCAAATTAGGGAATGAAGGATGTAAAGGTAACAAACAACGAACCTGTTCAAAGTTCCTCATTCGACCAAGGTCATAACGCCATCTGGGATCAGTTTTCTTTTCATAAGCCTATAAAACGAGTTAGAAAGAGAAAAATGACATTGGATATCAGTTTCAAATTTCAAGATAGATGTTGAAGTGAAATGCATATAAGAGAAGGCGCAAACTCATTCATTGAGAAAACAAGGAAAAAAAACAGAAGGCATCACCTCGATGGTCGTGGTATTGGCTAACACCAATGATATGTGCAAAATAACAAAGCCCAGGAGACTCAATGCAAATGACAAATTCAAAACTGTTTCATAGCAAAAATGAATAACTGTTAAGAACTTAGGTACACAACATAAATTGGCCAAACAAAGAACGATAACATTTTTTTTATCAAGAACGATAACCCACTTCGACTCTTACCAAATGCAATAAAAGTAGCCACGAGATCCCCTGCCGTTCCATCTATTTCACCATCCCCAAAAAACGCTATGAACAGATGAAGCAACGATACAGTGACAAGGGCTGTTTCAAGAAATGTGTAGAACTGCAACAGGAAATAGACATAACTAAAGGCCTCTTAAATTTCTTTCCACCCAAAAGGAATCTGAAGTATCAGGAAGTGAAATAACAAGGTAATGAAGCAATGTGACATGGAAAAGCCTTTACCAAAAAAAGAAGGAAATACTTGTAGTTCAGTGCCCCAACACAATTAACGACCCAAACACAGTGGTGGTCCATCTTTAATATGCATCTTCGGCCTACCCAAGAGACGAATAATGGATAGCTTTATTAGAAGGAAAAGAATTAAGGCTCATGCCGAAAGATTTAGGTTAGTGAAACGAAAAAGAAACTCACAAACCGAGCAGTGGTGGGAACGAGGTGGTTTAAACTGGTTGCACTTCCGACAGAATCGTGTTTTCTGCGTTTCATCCCTGTTTATACCTAAACCAGCCGCTGTATCCACCAATGGGTCCACAATACCACCCTCCTCCTCATCTGTTGTTGGCCTCCAAGTTTGCGGGACACCACCAGGATCCGTCAGAATAGTGGAAAAGTAGCTCCATACAAGCATCACCAACTACACAATGAAATCCAACTGACAGAGTCTCAGCGTGCTATGTATTATACTTCATTTGGCCCAAAATCCAACAGTATTATCAAAAGCTTGAAATTCTAACAAGAGGAGCTCTTGAGTATCCCTTGGTCATACTGCAACTTAATAGTTGAGAATGTGAAGCCTTGGACCAGATTTAGGGCTACTCTACACACTTCATGTTGCCATCAATGTATAAACAATACTAATGAGATGTCTCTGGCTTCGAAGAAGTGCTCATTATGTTGATCTGATTCAAACTAATTCACTCCATGCTACAACCACCAACGAGCCCAAGCCTTTGCAGGGTCGGTTAAAAAACCTAAGGAAGCAGCAAATAACAAAATACTAGACCGGAATAGAGCAATAGTTGGATAAGCCCTCACCACGATTTCCACTAGAGTTCTGGTTTCTTTGCTTAGATGGGAAATGTAGATCCCAATTCTACAGTCTACGAATTGAACTCTTTCACATTCATCACGAATAGCTAACGATTCCAAACTTCTTGATCGAAGTCCACAGAACATCAGTTCCCTAACCTAACTTACCATCTCATCTCATCCTAGCTTGAACAGGTTCAAACCATCATTTAGGTATCAAAATCAATTCCAACAGCTAAGCTAATCCGAGACCACAGAGCAATTCGGAATCTCAGCAATAAAGAAAGAATAAAAAGGAAAGTGGGAACTGCTTACGAAAGCATGGAAGAGAAGCAACACGAGGAAAGCAACAAACGAATCGACCCCGCCATTGAACAGAGCTGGGCCGTAATTCTGAACGACGATAACATAATAGGTCAACCCGATGACGCCCAACACCAAGAAGATCATAATGGAACCGAGGGCGCGCAGGAAAGTGCAGAACTTGAACACGTTCAGCGCCATTATTGACCCCCCGCCCCCTCCTCCAGATGTCTGCTGCAACATTTTGCTTTTTCCTCCACCCGAATCGAGCTCTGGAAGAAACGAAAAGGGAAAGCAGATAATAGAAAGGAAGGAGCTTTCAGCAATCAACTGCGGAGCTCAGGAATGGGCCGTCGTCGTCGTCGGATTTCCGTGGGAAAATCTATTCGCCACGCAGCATTGGAACTTCCGGGGCGGTGGTGAAGTCCGGACCGGAAGTCTTCTTGTTTCTTTTCTATTTTCTTTTCTGGAGTTTCTAGCTCTGTTCCCTCTTTTTATGGGGTCGTTTGGATGAGAGTTTTCTAAAACTTGGGATTTTATACACAATCCCACGGTTTAAAAACCTGAGTTTTTAATATGAGGAATTTTGGGTTAATTGCATGGTTGGTCACCGAGATTACAAAAAACGTTCATGTTTGGTCACTGTAAATATTTAAATCCAATCTTGGTCACTCAAATTAGTTAAATGGTTCAAGTTTGGTCACTCTCCGTCCAACTCCGTTAAATTTGTCTGATGTGGCAGTCAACCCTCAAAGTCGACCGTTAACTCAGTGACGTGGCAATTAAAAAATAATAAATAAAATAAATTTTAATTTTCTACCATTTCCAACTCATTTTCACATTAAAGTAAAATAAATAAAACAAAAAATATTATAATTACAAATAAAGGGGCGCTTCCTCCCTCTCCCTCCTCAACAACTCCATAAACTCCTCCCTCCCGGCGGCTTCCCAGTTGCTTTTGCTCGGCTACTGGCCGTAGGAAGTAACGTCCTCGAGGGTTTATGTTTGTCAACGTACAGAGCTTTACTTATAGTTTGCAAATCATTCAACAAAGTCTCATCCCCTGCTTCCTCCCTAGTCTTTTTCCCATTCTCCACTCTCGACAACATTATCTTCCCCCCACCAAATATCACATGAAGGGAAAACAACCGGAAAGTCAAACTCTGCAATGAAGCAAAGGCAATTGAAGAAAACTGAAGAAGCTCACCCAATCAAAACCCAAAATCGCAACAACCGTCGCAACCCACCTCGACAAATCATATGAAAAACTCAAAACAAACTTACACTTCTCAACCGGAATAAGCGAGGGACTAAGCGTGGTAGACAGCCGCCAGCTCTTTTATCAAAGCCTTCCTCTTGATTATACCGATCACTGCCGGACGGGAAAAGCGAAGAACAGTCGCTGTGCTGCCTGAAGCGAAACGGGGAAGGAAACCCTAGCTGGCAAAATTGGGGGGAAAATGGAACTCAATTACGGAAAGGGAAGGGGAGTTTACTTCGACTCGGATCGAATGAAGGAGGAGGCGGGTGTGGCGGCGGCGAAGACAGACTGGATCCGGTTTCTGAAGGAGCGGAGACGGTATCGCCGGGAGGGGACGTTTGATCTCCGAGCATTATTTGGGAAGAGGGTCTACGAGTTGGGGCTAAGAGCGGAGAGTTATTATCGAGCGGCGCCAGGTTCACTGAATTTTCCCTCGTCGTCGCCAGCTTCCGTTCTTTCCATGGCAGCTCGTCGGCGATGGCAGCGCGCGGGAGGGAGGAGTTGATGGAGTTGTTGAAGAGAGAGGGGGAGGAAGCGCCCTTTATTTGTAATTATAATATTTTTTATTTATGTATTTTATTTTAATGTGAAAATGAGTTGGAAATGGTAGAAGATTAAAATTTATTTTATTTATTATTTTTTAATTGTCACGTCACTGAGTTAACGGTCAACTTTGAGGGTTGACTACCACATCAGACAAATTTAACGGAGTTGGACGGAGAGTGACCAAACTTGAACCATTTAACTAATTTGAGTGGCCAAGATTGGATTTAAATATTTATAGTGACCAAACATGAACGTTTTTTGTAATTTCAGTGACCAACCATGCAATTAACCCGAGGAATTTTAATAAATCACTTGTTTGGATACGAACATAGGATTTTAATAAGAAATATCAAATTACAATTTTACCCTCATCTCTACCTATCCTCTTCCTCTCCTTCTCTGATTCGTTAACCCAGAAGCAAGCCAAGGCAGCCACTTTTGTCACAACAGCAGACTGCAGTGAGATCCCCTCGTTGAGAATCAGAGCATGGATGCAATTAAGATGCCACACAGAGGAACATTAAACCAACAAGTGGTTAAGAGAGGGGATTGAGTGGTGTAGGGAATTGAGTGGAGCAGGGATCCCTGCGTTTCCCAGTTTCCACACCTTGTGAGCGAAAAATCGCAGATTCTGCTGCCAATAGAAGTTCAAGCGCTCACTGTTCCGCTTCCTCCACAAGATTCCGATAGCAGCAACGCGAAAGTCTTAGGCGATTGAGAAAGAGAACGGCGCCAAGGAACTCTCCGCCGCCGCCGCAACTCATCGAGGTGTGCCTTGGCTTGCCACCATGGTACCCAGAAGCAGAGGGTCCCCCATTGGCGGTCGATTTGGGGTTCAAACCTAGAATTGACATTGGCTCCACATCGTAAACCCGAATCTCCGGCGACGCAATAGAGTGGGAGAGGAAGGGGATGTGACCAGGTGAGAGATGGAAGCTCTTCGGAAGGTAGAAGCTAAGTCGACATCGTCGGCGGATGCCTTGGGATAGAGGTGGAAGAAGAAAAAAAGATGAAGGAAGAAGAACGAAGGTGAGGGGCAACATTTGGAAATGACAAAATAAAAACGAGAGATTGTGAAATAGCTGATTGCTATCAGCTATTTCAAAAACCCACAAATGAGAGTTTTTGAAATCACTAATTACAAAATTCTGCATCTTTCCCAAACGTAGGATTGTTTTAAAATCCTGCATAATAAGGGATTGTTTTAAAATCCCTCACAAATTACTCACCACAAACCTGCATCCAAACCACCCCTATGAGTTTTGTTTTCGCTGCTTTCACTTTTCTTGTTTTCTACTAAAAAAATCGGGATTTTTTTTTAGAAAGATCATTATTAAACCATAAAATTTAAAAAATACAAACAATTTGAAAAAAATTCAGAAATACCACCATTTCATGAAAATCGCCACATGGGGAAGCAGTATTCATATGAAATGCTGGGTGAGGAGGCGGTTTTCGTTCCCGCCACAAAACCGCACGTAAAAAAAGCGGTTGCATGGCTGACCTAACACAGATCGCCTGCTCAACAAGTAGTTTTAGGCCGGATTTAGGAACCGCCGCTATCCTCGGCGGTTTTAATTACCAACACACAAACCACTTCCTTACAGCGGTTTGTGTGTCGCCCCCATCTCCCCCACAGCCGACATGTCGGCATGCAGGAGTTTCAAGCATGTGGTTTGCATGTCAATTGAAAACCACCACCCCCTCAACGGTTTTCAATTGACATTTTGCCTATAAAATGTTGTACTGGAAACCTCAGAACTTCACCACATCTCCTTATTCTTCTTATCGATTCTGTTTTGCTTTTGTACTTTTTTGAGTTTTTGAGATTAACGTTACTTCGTAAGTTTGTTTTGTATTACTATCATATTGTGATTTTGAAATGCTTATTCACAAATTTTATGTTATTAATTAAATTACGATTTTATTACAGATGACATTCTAAAAGTTCACGCTTGGGTTACGGTGGAATGGTTACACGGAAAAGACAAGAAATGGGGTATGTTACGTCAGTGGTCATTTTCAGAAAGTGAAGGTCTCTACGAGACCGAATCTTGAAGAGCTCCATCAAATGTGTACTATGGTTACTTGCATGGAAGTCACAAGGAGAGTTAATTGTATGGTGTATCGATACCAAACAGACAAGGCGGGTCATTGTGGCATGAAAAATTGCTCATAACCACTTACGAGAAAGTTGATGCCATGCTCGAATTTTTGAATGCCAAGAACATTTTCAAAGCAGAGATGTTTGCTTACAGCGAGGCGGTCGAAGGCGGTGGAGGTCATTCTGGAGATAGCCAAATATCTGGTATCCACGGTGGGGGTGCATTATATAAAGATCATCCCTACCAAGGTTACCATGATCCTCATTCCTACCAGGAGTACCAAGAAAGAGGTGTAGGTCATCTCATTCCCATCATATGAAGAAGAAGCCCAACGGTACCATGGCAACCAACAAGAAGGCTACCAGTACCAACCCGAGTACGACTTCCATGTAGGCAGTGGTAGTTACACAATTACCATTACTGAGCTGATAAAGATGCCTTTCATGATCTGAATCAGATGGAAGATGCCCTGTCAGGTCCAGTTAGTGACCCTGAGGATGAAGAAGAGAAAGGCGATATCAGTCTAAACAACTTCGACCCTCTTGAAGGTGCTGATGATTCAGGCCCAGATTCAGACTCAGATGATGATGAGGTGTCTCGTGACCATGTACCTATCACGCACTATAATCACATTCCAAACGAAAATTGGTATGTTGATGCCGACATGGAGCCGCCAAAAGTGCCAATATGGGGTACACTCACTAGGTTTATGAAGGGCCAACAATTTGGTACGAAGAAGGAAGTGCGACACGTTGTTAACATTGAAGCAATGACTCGGAGTTTTGAATGACACACAAGTCATTCTGACATGAGGAAACTCATAGTTAGATGCCAGAATCAACACGAGGGATGCAAGGCTAGGGTACAGACTACAAACCATTAAGAGCAAGAGAGTCGGCCATTGGGTCATATCCCGTGCGGTGAACACTCACACATGTGTGTCATCCATAACATCCCAAGGTCATCGACAGTTGAAATCCATGGTGGTTGTCGCGGCTATCAAGCATCTAATTGAGCAACAGCCTGACCTGAAAGTGAAAGCCATCATCGCCAACATTTCTAGTCGTTATGGATATATTATTAACTATAAGAAGGCGTGGCATGGAAAGCAGAAATTCGTGGCCGCCGAGTTTGGCGAATGGGAAGAATCATATGTGTACCTTCCCAAATTGATTTTGGCATTAGAGGCATCTAACCCTGGCACTATTTTCTCCCACCGCTACCAAAATGAAGAAATCCAGTCGTCGAGCTCGGTAACAACAACTTTTTGATCATTCAAGTAATCTATTGATGGTTTTCCCTTTTGTGTTCCTGTGATGCAAGTGGATGACACATTCCTTACTGGCAAGTACAAGGGCACTCTTGATAAAGCACCAGGGGGTGCTTTGTTTTTAATCAGAATACGCAGACAAGAACACTCGAACGATAGATGATGGAAAAGTAGAATTCACGCCACAATCAAGGTGATTACTCGATTGATAAGAGAACTTGCTAAACGATTCTGGAATCCTCCACAAAATAGCTTGAACAAGGGTCTTGAAATTAGCTACGGAATCCACTCGAAGCTAAAGACAATAGGTAAATTCTCGAGACACACTCAAGAACTCAAAACACTTACGTATGAGCAATTTTCATTCAACAATAATCTTCTCTGCTTTACAACGAAAACTAGAAAGGTATTTAAAGGCAAATAAACCTAATACAAACATAATAGAAATAGAAAACAATTAAGGTAAAAATCTACTATAAAAAGGACACAAAAATACGGGTTTAAACTTCCTTTCTTGAATGACAAGTAAGCTGCCAGCAAACAGTCAAAAAGCAGCTTTCGTACTAACTTCACGCCTTTCGTTCGAGGCCTTCCAGAACTCCGATCTTTCATCCAATTCCTTCTCTTGGTAGATAAACATATCTATTTTCATATTGTGGAAGCCTCTGGATTCGAATCAACTCCATACTCCTCGAATTAAGCTCCAAAGTAGGCTTCATAAACACGTTTCCAGACTTAACCATTTTCTGGCAGTTTTCCAGTTTTGAGGTAGCAACTTTGAGGCCTTGGAAAACAATCTTAATGACTTCTTCTGGATCCAAAAAGTATACCATTGGAAATATAACAACTTTATCTTTAAAACAAGCACCTAACCTTGAATTTCCACCAAGCCAATTGAGAGAACCATGCCTCCAAAGTAGGTACCATGAACTCGGAAAATGACTTGGCCAAATTCTGCCCTTCTTCTAGGGTGGGCAACGGGAAAACGGGTATATGGGTATACCCATACCCGTCCCGTTTTTTAAGGGTTACGGGTACCCAAATACCCGTAATTTTTTTTACGGGATGGGATTTGGGATGAAGAAATTCTATAATGGGTACCCACGGGTTACCCGTTAATGCCCGTTTGGGTATTACGAGTACCCGTACTACCCGCGCAATCATACATTTGTTACTATCAACACTTGTCACCGTGAGGAATTACTAAAATCGGTTTCTTTTTGTTAGTAGGATATGGAACAAAATAGGTTTATGTGATGGAGTCTTTTACAGTTTACTACTTTAGTATTTTTCTAGGAAGAGACAGAGAACTCTAAATAGATTGACCTGCTGGAATTATGAGGAAAATTGTCTACTCTCTAAAGCTCCCTTCCCAGGTTCTCTTTTTTTTTTTTTATTCGGACAGCAGCTATGCATTTTTTTCACTTGCAGGTGTAGCATTGTAATTGTTACCCTGCTAAACGGGTATAAACGGGTAGTTTGGATACCCATTATCCGTCCCGTACGGGTAACGGGTACCCGTTAACCCTTATGGGTTTGGGACATGGGATGGACTTTGCTCTCCAAACGGGATTGGGTATCCGTTTCAAACGGGATGGGTATCCCGTCCCGTCCCGTTGCCCACCCCTACCTTCTTCTTCTTCTTCTTCCCAACTTTGATCGCTTCTTCAGCAAGTAATAAAAACGTGTAGAGTTGGCCATTTGGAATAATATCAACTCTCCTTATTGCCAGTGGAGCAGATGCAAATAAAAGTGTCTTTCTGTTAGCCTTCGTCATTGTTGAAGGAGAAAATACAAAAAGTTATGGATGGTCCTTCCGACAAATTCACCTCCATGTCAACAGAAGGACGAACCTGGCAATCATCTCTGATCGCCACGTCGGGATCAAAGCTGCCATCTTAGGCTTGGATCCAGCTTGGAAGTGGTCCCAGAGGTGGTGCATACGACATTTCAAGAGCAATTAGAACCATCATTTCAAGCGGAGGAAGCTTGCTGATAATATCTGGTGGACTGGTAAACGTTCTATTTCATTGGAGAGTTTATTATGTTAACTGTTATATCGTATTGATGATTTCCAAAACCTGATAGGAAATACAATGCAACACTTACTTAGACTCTCTATAAAGAGATGCAGGTCTAAGAAAATGGGGTCTTAAGCGATTGTCGTGATCCTCCCATTTCCTGGGAAAATCGGGTCTTAAGCGATTCTCGGATACCCCTTTTTTGTCAAAAAGGTTGTTTTTCTAAGGAGATGTATACCTCTCTTAAGAGTCTAACTAGTGTACTTGTATTGCTTTAAATTATTGGAAACAGGCTATACAAATTATTGTGCCGGGGTAGAATGATTTTACACTAACTTACGCTTTGTATATAACTCAGGTGTTGCCTACCAAGAGAAGAAATTCAAGGAGAAGCTGTAGAAGATCCGTGAGCTATGCCCTGAAGGTGCGCAGTGGCTGGATGGACAACCATGTGGACTCTTCATAAGGACGGAGGTACCAGGTGGGGTATTGCCACAAAAAACTCAAATGAGAGTATCAACTCCGTCTACAAGGCTGTTCGTGCCCTACCAATCTCTACCATTGTTGAGATGACATTCTGGAAAACGAACCAATGGTTCGTCAATCGAGTACACTGGGCAAGGACGAAGGAGACACAAGGTAAGGTCCATTTCGATAAAGCCACATAAATAATGGAAATATACAAGGAGAAGAGCATTCGGCACATGGTACCGTTATGGATCGAGATGCTAGCGAGTATTCAGTCGAGACCGGGCACTGGGCGAATGGTAGACGTGGGGGGAATCTCCATGAAGTCAATGTCAACTTTAGGACAAAAAAAGGAGAGTTCTCCTGGCAGAAGTATCGGGGGAGAGGGTTACCTTGTTCTCATGCAATGGCTGTAATCAAGTACAAGAGCAAAGACCCCCTTCAATTCATGAGTCCTTTCTTCAACATCGACTCACTCAAAAGCTGCCATGGAAGGAGTTTTCGAGCATTACCGGATGAAGCTTACTGGCCAGTGTATGAAGGAAATATGATCATCCGACCGTTTGGACAGAGGCGTGAACCGGGTCAGCCGAGGGTAAAGAGGATTCCTAACGAGATGGATCAAAGTGGAGACCACCGTGAGGGCCAAGACGTTGTTCCATATGCAAAGTTCTAGGGCATGATAAACGAAATTGTCCTATACCAATTGGGACTCAAAATCGAGGGCCTCACGTGGTGAACCCAGATAATGGCGCATAGATTGTGTGATCATTTCTTTTCAGTCGGTTTTCAAATTGTGGAGATTCTCAATTTATGTAGTTGTAACTTGTGTGTTTGCACAAGGAATTACAATGGTTAACAACGTTGATACAAATTAAAATAAAACCGCCACACATTAAAAGTCCAAATCGCACAACTTAAGTTAAATTAAACACACCACTAAAAGAATTTCAACTTTTACAACTTAAATTAAAATAAAACACACTACTAATATAAGTCGAATCATGCATTCTGACCCGCATCTTGTTCCCGCCTTTTCTGCCTCCTTGTTCGATGGGCCACTGGAACAACAATTAGTGGACGTAGATGACCTTAATTAAGTCCTCTCATTTCTATAATGCACGTTGAAAGTAACAAAGGACCAATATGTATTATATTGTTTTACCTTTGCTTCCCAAAGGTGATACGGCCTCCTACGATACTCTGTCAGCTTATTCTCGCCCAGGTTGTCACATGTTGTGGCTCCAATCCACTTTATTCATAAGGAAAATCATCAAATGTTATAACTAACTAACTATTATACTATCAACTCATGAAGTAAAAAAAAGGCTATGGTATGACCGTATGAGTAGTATTGAGAAGTGTACCTAGAACCATATGCTTCGTTTAACAATGGATTGTTGGGTGCCCATTTCTTCCCGGGACAGTCAACCAACACAATCCATGGTAGATGCTCCCAAATCCAAAATAGGACGATAAACATCGACCCTCCAATCTCATTCACCGCTCTCGGAGTTGCACTACTCATGGAGTTGTAGAGATTAGCTAGGCAAGCAGATGCCCAACTCAGTTTTCCCATTGCCTCCCAAGAACCAAAGAGGATATTTGGCCGAGCACTTCTACTATGCTATATAGTATTGGTGCTTTAATGTACAACTTGAAGTTGTACCATAACATTAAATGTATAAGTTTAGGTTGTACCATAAAGGAATTTGTATCATTATGTTATGGTACAACTTTACAACTTGAAGTTGTACCATCAGACAAGGTACAAGTTTAAGTTGTATCATAAAAGAATTTGTACAAAAAGTATAGGTACAATCTGAAGTTGTACCATAACGTTAAAGGTACAATTTCAAGTTGTACCATAAAGGCAAAAACCTATAGCACCAATGCTATATAGCATTGTAAAATTCCTCTCTTTGGCCATGCATTGCTAATTAATTTGTTGGATTTCTTGTAGAAGAACACTCCTCTGCATGCTAATGAGGTAGACACGAGCATAAATTTCCTTGTCCACCTAATCACTATATTCAAAGAGTGGGACGCCTTGATGCTCAGGGTGATGCTTTCTCCTGATCGCCGCTGTCAACTAAATGATTGATACTTGGTTCTTTCTCAATGGTGCGTTCTCATCATCCTCAAGATCTTCTTGTCCCTTCTCTGGCACGAACAACCCCAAGGTGGTGTAGATCAAATACTGTCAACCGTTCATGGTATCAACATCTGAAGTTGGAGGATGATCGCTCACACACACCACATCACCATCGATGGGAAAATGGGTTAGGATGGCAATGTCCTTCAATGTGATGGTGGCTTCTCCTTCACGAAAGTTGAAGTTGTGTGTCTCCTTTCGCCATCTCTCCAACAATGTTGTGATGAGTTGCTGGTCGACTTTATGCCGACAAAGTGCCTGATTGATTCCAACCTTGCCCTTTTGAGATATGGCAAGATAGCGGAGTGGTATGGGAGCACATTAATCGTACCCCTATAGCAAACAATGTGTAGTGCATCCTAGAAAAAAAATACAACCATAAGTTTATTATTTATAAATACATAAATCTATTATAAAAAATAATTTAAATTAACAAAATTGATACCATTTTCAAGATATATACATAATTTCGTAAAACAAACATATTCAACTAACTAAAATGCATACAATTTCCAAGATATATACATAATTTCGTAAAACAAACATATTCAATTAACTAAAATGAATAGCATTTGAAAGATAAACACATAAATCAATTAAACCAAACAATTGAAATTAACAAAATGAATTTTGTACACATACACATAAATCCATTATATAGGTTCGTCAATCGTATAGGTTATTTTCAATAATTTAAAACAATACAAGTACACTCATTAGACTATTAGAAAAAGTATACATCTCCAGAGAAACACATCCTTTTTGACAGAAAAGGGGGATCCGAGGATCTCTTAATACCCAATTTTTCCAGAAAATTGGAAGATCTTGATGATCGCTTAAGACCACATTTCATTAGGCATGCATCTCTTTATAGAGAGTCTAAGTAAGTGGCACATTGTATTAGCCCAAATCATTGAAAATAATCAATACGATTGACTATTAAAAATTAATTTTATAAAACACTAAGTACGTTAACAAGATAAAATATGAGAAAGGATGAAGAACTATATGTACCTCGTGATCGTTTCAAACATCCCTTGAACGATAATTAGATTGGTCGTATAGCACTCTTAGATCAATCGGTCCTTGCTCAAGATAATATCTTTGATTGTATATATCCACGTCCTCCCCAACCTACGATAACATAACAACAACATAAATAAATTAGTAAATAGATTAGTTAACAAGAATTATAAGAACAAAACAAAAATTGTAAAATTAATACGTACCGTTTGATACTGATCATAATAAATACCCTCTTGTTGGAACCAACGTTCCATTTGTTAAGGAAGGCGGACATATGTGCGGGGTGTTTTGAAGGAAAAGCCAAAAGAATGCGGACAGAGGTTCAATGTGTTTTGAAGGAAAAACCAAAAAAATGTTTTCTGATGGCAGTTCGGATTTAGCCGCAACCAACATACCACTATTTTCTAGGTTTTTGAGTGGAGAGGGGGATGGATAGAGAGATAATCTTAGAGAGAGAAAATAATTAGTTTTGGTGTGAAGAAATGAAGTAACAACACAAATAAATTAGTATATAGATTAGTTAACAAGAATTATAAGAACAAAACAAAAATAGTAAAATTAATATGTACCGCTTGATACTGATCATAATAAATACCCTCTTGTTGGAACCAACTTTCCATTTGTTAAAGAAGACGGACTATGTTCGGGGTGTTTTGAAGGAAAAGCAAAAAAAATGCGGACAGAGATTCAACGTGTTTTGAAGGAAAAGCCAAAAAAATATTTTCTGATGGCAGTTCCAATTTAGCCGCAACCAACAAACCACTATTTCCTAGGTTTTTGGGGGGATGGATAAAGAGATAATCTTAGAGAGAGAGAAGAATGAGTTTTGGAGTGAAAAAATGAAGTAGGAAGGGTGGTTTATATAGCAACCGGACCGCCTGTTGGGGGGCGGTTTGGTCATTTTGTAGTAAGCGAAAACCGCATCCCCCTCCAACGGTTTACATTTTTCAAGTAGAATTCGTGCCGGGGAGGAGCGGTTCTTCTATCCATGACGTGGACAGCTGACATGGCGTACGGTCCGCCCTTGGATTGTTTGCTCATCCGACGGTTCCGAAGACGCTGCATGGCCATGCGGTTTGCTGGCTGCCCTAATGTTGACCGTTTCCCTAGCCAATGGTTCCCTTATAAACCGCACCTTCCCGATGCGGTTTGTGACAAACAGTGGCATTTCTGGAATTTTTCCGAAAAGAGTGGTATTTTTGAAATTTTATAGTTTAATGATGGTATTTTTTGGAAATTTTCCAAAAATTCGTCGGTTAAGCTGCGCATGACACGTGGTAGATGAGTTGGGCCGGAGTATATTCTCGGGCACCCAAATTCAGCAAATCTAGATGGGCCTGGGCTAGACTGTGGACCAGATGAGCCTATTATGGGCTTTATGATATAGACTTCCAGTTCTGCATCAAAGATTATTATAGGTAGCGAATAGGGAACCAGAATCGTCAAGTGGTATAGTACAATCATGCTGTTCTTCAGTTACCATCTTCCAATCCCGATCTGTGTCGAGTGCATCCTGCTCATGTGCTCTTTCCTATTCTCCTTTCTCCATCTCAGCTTTTTTCGACAGAGCTACTTCTTTTTCTAGGTTCGGATATTCTGGTTTTGTTCTTGTAGACAATTTGACAAACCGTTTTCTGAAGGTGTTGTTCGTTATGGAAGAATTCAAGACGCATCTTTGATTGAGGCTCTAGCGTTACAGGATTGCCTCATTCGGTGTCATGCTCTTAAGATTTCAGAAGTGGTCATTTTTTAGATGCCAAAATGATCATAGATAAGTGCAATGTTAAAGATCATTGGGTTTCGAAGATTGATAGCATTCTTGAGTAAATCTTGGGGTTACTTGGTCGATGTTCGCGGGTTAATATGAGGTTTATTGGTAGGATTAATAGCATAGTGACTCATTTGGTGGCCCGAAATGCTCTGTTTTGTCGCCTCGTATGTTTGAGAGGTTTGACTACGTAGCTTGGTTGTTTAGCTTTTAGGTAGCTCTACGAACTATGGATCTTTGTTCTTTCTCATTAATCGTGAGATTTAATGGCAAAAAAGATAAAATAGGGAACTGGAATAAATGGGTCAACCACTAAACTCACTTGAATTAACATAATTATAATCTACCTACTACACATTAGGCTGGATATTACGAGAGGAGTATGTCATTATTTTGTGATCTATAAAATTTGGGGTATGTCTATCGTGACTTGCAAGTCACAATGATTTTTACCAAAAGGTTGATCAGTAAGTGGTCGCGGTCGACCGATTACACCAACGTGGATATTCTAATGGAAGAATGCGGTCGACCTTAAACATGGACCAGTCAACCGGGCGTAAGACCCATAAGCATAAAGGTCAACTTTTCCAGCAAAGTGGTCGACCATTACAGAGAAGTGCTCGACCACACGGAATAATTCTCCACCCTCAAACTTAATAAACCATCATCTTGATATATTAAAATGATTGATTTTACGGTTGGCCTTATACAAGAACAAAAACCTTGAGTTGTTGTCTATTTCGGTTAACCTCTGTAATAGTCCAATCGACCTCATAGGACCCATAATGTCATGCACCTTCTGAAATCTAACAAACTAACATAGAAATTCTGAAATTCAATTGACAATCATAGTAGCAAGAAATTATATATTCTTAAAAGCTTAATTATTAGCACCAAAACAAAATAAACACACCTCAAAATAGTTCATATATACTCCAATCCAAAACCACAACGATTTAATCTCAATCCACAATCATCAATTCTTTAAACTAAATCTGATTACAAGCTTAATAGATCACACCAAAATAAATAAAAAACATAATATAATTCAAGGAGTTCATTGACCTGACTCCTCTCACTCATCTTGATTTTCTCGATAGGTGATGCTAAAATTTTGGTGCTCCGACGTGTTGGGAATGAGATACATGTATCTTCCACTGAAAGATTGGAATTCATTCCACATGTAAGTTACAGTCACCTTGAGTGTGCTCAATGGGCTGGATATTTGCCCCATATAATCAGTCATGTGATCTCATATAGTGTTGATGGTGACTGGTGGAGTTGAATCATCTGCCTATGCCATTGGCTCGTCCTATGGGCGCTTTATTTGTCTCGCCATCGTCTTCATTAGTTTCTTCAACGTCCTCGCTATGCATGTCATCTTAATCGTCCATGTTCATTCATGCTCGACATTTTGAGTACCCTCGTACATGTTTGTTTCTTCAATATCCATCTTGTAAAATCGGACTCAAATTCTTATATCAATGTTCAAAAGGAAGTCAAGCAATTACTAACAAAAGCGAACAGATACAAAAAGCTGACGTGAGGCCGACCAATTTTTAGAGGGGGCCAACCACTTGAGCTATCAGGTCAACCGCTGGTTGAACGTAACAAAACAGACAATAGTGTATTTGGTTTGCCGCATACGCTCACTGGTCGACCGCTTTGTCAAGCCCAACGTAGTTTTCCCTAAGTTTGTCAATGACCAGACACGTTGTGGCCCAGTCTTGCCACAGAATGGGGCTTCTGGATTTTAGTCCATGTCCACTTCCAACTTTTCACATTGCTTGGGCCGGACAGGAGAAGAAGCGTCATTGCATAGGATATGAGACTCACCCAAACTAAAATCAGAAAGTTCATTTGTCAATTCAATACACGGCCCATCAATATAACATAGCAAGCTTATGAGGAGAAGAGAGAAGCTGATCGATAGAGGAAAAGGGAGGCAGCAACAGCACGTAGAAGAGAAGGAAAAAGAGGAATCAAGCAGCCATAGAAAATCAACCAAGGAAAATCAAGCTAGAAGCTCTGATCCCGCCCGCCGCTGCTACCCCTCTCTTTACCCTCTCTAATCTCCCTTGCCAACCCCAAATCCACCACATACTCACTCCCAACATAGATTCTCCCAAGGGAAGGGTTTACGATTCCTTGCAAGTTGCAACAAGAAGAAGAAGGAAGAGACGGTTCGCTCAAAACTTTCTTCCCATGGTGTTTGAAGCCTGTTTTGCATATCTTTTTGGTGCACGGAGTTATTATCGCTGTCAGAAATTTTTCGGAAAAGCCCTTATGTCGGTGCTCATCATCTCCGCTTCCTCACTGCCGCCCACATCAGAACGATTCGCCAATTTCCTTGGCGTCGATCCTCTCCACTGCTGGAGCCTCCAACAGAGAGGAGGCTTTCGCCTTAGCAACAATTCCCCTCATGCTCCTCCATGAAGAGTGGGTTTCGACACCTCTGTGCAATCTCGATGATCATAGCTCTTCTTTTATCTGATGGGGCTCTGTCATTTTCCTTGAATTTGCCTTCACTGTTTTCGCTGCGAGAAATAGAGAGAGGCTTGCAACCATGAACCATCAGTTCCCAGACCCAACCAGGATGCTGCAGTTGCCTCTTCGACTTCCCAATTGGATACCTGGGCACTTTGCTTAGTTCATTTTGTAGGATATGGAATTCAGGAATGGAAGGCCACGATTTCGCTCAGCTACTCCATCCTCATCTCCGATTCCAATTGCGGACAGCTCCTCCATCTTCTTCCTCCGTTTGGGCGGTGAGGCGGTTAGATGGATAAGTATTCCAAATTAATTATGGTGTGGATAACTCATACCTTTCATTTACACCATCTTGATTAATTAGTATTAATTTAAGAGTAACAACTATTTATTAACCAAACCTTTTTCAGATTATTTTTTATTAGCCAAACCTATTGAATTACTAATAATTAGCTAAATATTAACTTCCAGTTAGCAATTTTGTTGTAATATTGACTTGGCAATATGATATTGACTTGGAAGAGATACATAGGGGTTAACATTCCAAAATTTAGTATTTTAACTAAGAAAGAGTTACAAAATTTTTAACGATAACGTAAAAATGACTAATATTTTGATGCATTACAAAACGTTTGGCTAATTTTTAGTATTTCAATAGGTTTAACTAATAAAAAGAAATTAAAAAAAGATTTGGCTAATAAATAGTTATTACCATAATTTAATTCAATTATTTTATTGGTATACATGTTTTGTATTTTTTTTTTTGACAAAAGATAATCTTATATTGATTCAATAAATAGATAGCTACATACTGGAATTCAGCCAGGCCTGAAAATCGAAGAACCGACTCGTAGCCGGGTACAACGAGAGGGTTTACGAGCCACCATATGGGCTACCCTGTTACTACGCCGACCTACAAATCTAACACAAAACTCAGTACCGCTGTTAAAATATTGCATAAGCTCCTCCAGAATAGCTCCAACTTGGTTATCCCTGGTATCCGCCTGATTGATTTTATCAATAAGCACCTTAGCATCACCTTCAAACATTACCGCGAAAGGCCAACTGACAAGCACCATAAGACTGCCTCCCGGAGGACAAGCAACTCGACCACCATGGGGTCCTCGACTCCAGGAAACTGAACTCCTCTCACCAGCCAAACCGCCCTTGTCTGAGATAAAAGGACCATCCCACCAGCTGAATGCGACCCCCTCCTCAGCGCCCCATCCCACATACAAACAACATTATCATCCCCCGCAGGACCTAGATGAGGCACCCCAGGAGGATCGACCACAGGGGGAACGGGCTTGGGGATCCTATCCATAGGCAACTGAACCCACTCCTCATATTGTTGATGGAACTGGCGCATCAAGGCAGGGAAACCAAACTGCTTTCCTTCAAAGACAACCCAGTTCCGCGAACGCCATATCCGCCAAAGGACAGCCACCACCGCCATAAAAAGAGAAGGCTGGTGGAGCAGAGCCAGAAGCCTCTTGAGGAACATAGGGAAAGTATTGCGAGGGAGCCCCTCCCCCAGATATCCTAGTCTAGAATAATCCCAAAGTGCACGAGCCACTGGACATTCTAAGAACAAATGCTCTATTGTTTCGGCACTATCCCAACAAACCGGACATCTGGGGTGCACCGGGACACGCTTTTCAATAAGGTCCTCAGTGGTAGGCAAGATGCGCTGGAGGATCTTCCAGACAAAGATTTTAAGTTTCGGGGGGATGTTAGCATCCCACAAACGAACCCAATCTTCCTTATCCATCCAACCAACCACCGATCGCCAACCACCCTTCCTCCTATCCACGTCAACAGCCAAATGGTAAGCAGATTTGACCGTGAAAACTCCATCCGTCGTACCATGCCAAATTAACTTATCCGCTACATTCTGCCTCTGAAGGGGGATAGCTTTAATGGCCTTATAGGTAGGCGGATTAAACCATTGACTTAACTTCCGATCATCCCAACACCCCTCACCTTCACACAGGACCTCCGCAACCGGTGGGTCCCCCCCCCTCTGGTAGGACCCGAGGATTAGAACAAGGGGGATCCATCTGGAATCGCGGAATCCAGTTTGAATTGAGCAAAGATGAAGTTTGTCCATTTCCAATTTGCCACCTCAAACCCTTTATCAGTAATTCCCTACCAAAGAGGATGCTTTGCCAACCCCATGAAGGGCGGGCGCGAGCCGAGGCCTTCAGAAAAGAGCTAGTGGAGAAATACTTGCCTTTATATACCTGAGCCAATAGGGATTGAGGCTCCATAAGGATACGCCATCCAATCTTAGCAAGCAAAGCCTGATTGAACTGCTCGAACCGATGAAACCCTAACCCCCCATCATGCTTGCTCCGGCATAAATTACGCCATGACACCCACAGGATCCGAAAATGGTCCTCAACATCCCCCCACCAAAACCGGGCCATATGCCAATCCAAGAGCCGACATAGTGAAAGCGGAAGCTTAAAACAGGACATTACATGCAACGGTAATGCCATAGCAATCGATTTAAGCAAGGTCTCTTTAGCAGCCCATGACAAGGTCCTCCGTTTCCAACCCTGGAGACGTTCAAGCAATTTCTCTTACAAATACCTAAATGTGCCCATCTTGGACCGAGCAATAAGAGTCGGCAGACCTATGTATTTATCATGGACCCCAACCGCTCCCACCCCCAATATCGATGCCAAGAATTCCTGGTCAGCCCGGAGTATATTCTTACTGAAACAGACAGCAGATTTAGCCAAATTCACCCGCTTGCCACTCAGCTCCTCATATTCATTTAGGACCTCAATCAAATTTTCACACTCCCGGAGAGTACCTCGCAGAAATAAATACGAATCATCCGCAAAGAGCAGGTGCGAGATTCGGGGCGCACGAGGAGCCACCTTAACCCCCTCCAGTCGTTTTTCCGAAATAGCCTTTCGAAGGAGTGCCGCAAAACCCTCAGTGCACAACAAAAACAAAAGAGAGGAGAGCGGGTCCCCTTGCTTTAACCCCCTAGAAGGCGTAAAATAATTCGATGGAGTCCCATACATAAGAACCGAGAAAGACGAGGACCGGAGACACTCCCGAATCCAACTTTGCCAAAGCGAGTTAAAACCCATCTTCTCCAAGACAGCAAGGAGAAAAGGCCAGTCGACTCTATCATAGGCCTTTTCCATGTCAACCTTCAGAGCCATATACCCTTTCTTACATCGCGTCTTGATTTTCAGGTAATGCATTAACTCATGACCCAGGAGTATATTCTCAACAATCTGTCGTTCACGGACGAACGCATTTTGTCCTTCAGAGATAATATTAGGCAATACGCAGGCAAGACGCTCTGCCATAATTTTGGTAATAATTTTATAGACGAACTGGCATAGGCTAATTGACCGCATCTGCCGAATAGATTCCACATTATCGACCTTGGGTATCAACGTGAGCCACGTATGGTTGAAGCTACGGAGCATCCGACTCGTGGCAAAGAAAGAGCACACCGCCGCAACTACCGACTCGCCCACAACATCCCAAAAGGCTCTAAAAAATTTCCCCGTGAAACCATCAGATCCAGGTGCCTGTTTGGACCCCATAGCAAACACCGTTTTACGCACCTCGGAGGGGAGAACTTTAGCCGTAAGACTGGCATTCATCTCTGGGGTAACACTACGAGCAATAGGCAACGTTGCCACCCGCTCAGCCATGTTACCCACCTGATTCTCCGTAGTAAAAAGGTGTTGGTAGAAGGAGGAGGCAATCCCTGCTTTCCCAACTTCATCAGTAATCCACTCTCCATCCTCATTATGGAGGCCAACCACAAAATTTCGCTTACGGCGAGTCCTAGTCACTGTATGAAAGTATGAAGTATTTTTATTCCCTTTTTTCAACCAGTGAACCCTGGACTTCTGTTGCCAATAAATTTCCTTCGCTTCCCATTGCCTAGTCAACTCGACCTCCAATCCCCGCACCATATCCCAATCAATCGGCTGAACTAGTTTAATTCGATCAATTTCACATTGAATGGTTCGAATATTCCGCAGGGAATTAGTAGTACCTTCCCTACTCCAGTCATATAAGAGATGACAAAGTTTCTTAAGGCGCTCCCATAAGCAGAACATAGGGGTTCCCTGGATATCCTCCTTCCAGACATAAACCACCATCGCCCTAACTTCAGGATTATCCGCCCAGCGGGCATCAAAACGGAAGAGAGGTCGGCTATTTCGAGCATAATGCCTATCTGACAGGAGGAGAGCTCTATGATCAGAACCTTGGTCCGTAAAGTGTTTGACCATGGTTTCGGGAAATCGATCAATCCAGAGCTGGGAGCACAGAGCTCTATCCAATCGTTCATGAATGCAGGCACTACCCATTCTCTTGTTTGTCCAAGTGAAAAGGTCACCTTGGAACCCTGGGTCATGAAGACCCAAGTCCTGGATAAAGTCACGCAAACTAGCCGAATTATTAGCATTCAAGGGATTGCCACCATCCTTTTCACTCGTAGTGAGAATAGTATTAAAATCGCCAATAACCACATAAGGGAGGTGGAAAGTGGAACAGAGTTCCTGGAGATGCGCCAATTGGGCGGCTCTATTAGCGGCAGAAGAACTTATATAAACACATACCACAATATAAGAAAAGTTCACTTCATTAATTTGGGAGCAAATACAGAAGTTGGACGAATAAAAAACCGAAATATGAACATCTGGAGCCCAAGCAAACACTAAGCCCCCAGAAGCATCAATAACATCAACAAAAAAACACCGAGAAGAATCAAAGCCAAGTCCCCGCATACGACGGGAAACAACACACCGGCTAGACCGCGTTTCCGAAAAAAACACAAGTTCTGGTTTATTCGAGTGGACCAACCCCACAGCCGTTTGGAACGTGAGAGACGGCCCAATGCCTCTCACATTCCAGGCTAATAGTCTCATTTATCTGGTTGGGGCCACTCTAGGCCGGCTTCCTCCACCTTCTCAAGATTTTCAGCGATTTCCACAAATTGTTTCTTTGGCGTCGGTGGGGTACCCACCTCCCCCTCAATTTCCTCCAAAGGCCGTTTATTCAACCCTGAGGGTGGGTTGGCCAAATTGGTACCATACTCATCCAGTATCCCAGCAGCCAACCCAGCAGGGCTATTTTCTCCAGCACCGGCTATAACTCCTGTCTCTCCGGTCAGCGGCGGAGCTACCATCTCATCAGTAATGGTCAAGCCTGCTTCAAACGCTGCCACCACTTGGCTCACTCGACCTTTGGGGGGAGGGCCATTCTTTTGCGATGCAGCCGATGGGGTTCTCTTCTTTATCACAAAGCAATGAGATTCCTCACCCGACAAGGATTCCTCCGACCCATTATCCACCACCGCTTTTGGCCATACCACCATTCGGCACATGGTGGCTAGCTATAACCGGCTTCATCATTGCCTCAGTATCACGAGCAGAATCTTCGAGGAGCCCCCTACTGGTGAGGAAGTCCCAGGCTCATGGGATTTATGTTCCACCCGAGGTTTAGCTTTCCTTAACTTCCGATTGCCATGCGAGGACGCTATTTGGGGCTTAACAGGGACCGCTTCAGCAGCTAGCTCCGCACGGACAACACCCTCCTCCAATACTTTGGGAATAGACTGCTTTTTGGTGCGCCGGGGTCTCCTCTTCCCCGAGTGGTCCACCCCAGCAGGATTCGGACGAGGCAGACTCACCGGCTCCACCAAGACCTCCTTCTGCATGGGCTGCTGCATGGGAGCCTTAGCATCCGGCTGGACCGCATCCATCATGTCGTCGTCAGAATCTTCTTCGAGTAAAAGTTGGCGTCGCCTCGTCTGTTCATGGATCACGGCGGATTGATCCCCGCTCGACTGCGGAACCGGGGCCATCCGAACTGCTGCAGCATGTTGGGACTGGGTCGTCGAAACAATAGCAGGGGGACCCAGCACAGCCCCACCATTTTTTTTTTGTCTCCGACTGGTTCGGCCACCCCTGTCCAAGTCGAATCTTAGGAGGGCGATTGAGTGCGATCGGAGAGGTTGGGAGAAGCCAACAATAGTATTAACTTTTATAAAATGCGCCCCGGTGTCTTTGCAAGCAAAAACTCCCGATTCCAGAACTTTACCAATCGTCGCAGCTACAATTTTCTGTCCAAAAATTTTGGTACAGCAATCCTCCTGTACCCCCCATAACTGGATCCGAAACGGTGCTTTAGCCATCTCCTCAAAGGTTCCTTGGGAGATAGCAGGAGCCCAAGGTCGAAGAATAAGCAATCGATCATTGATGATCCATGGGTTTCGAGATAGAGCCCATTTTTTTGCTTCCTCGTTAGGGAGGACGATCTCGAATAGCCCATGCTTCGCTTTCAAAACTTTGAGGAATCCACGGATCTTCCAGGCCTCCAGCAGGCCCTCGCGTAGTTCCGTAGTGGTGATTTGATCATTGGTGAATAGCCGACCAATTAGGGATCTCGAAGCTCGAAATTTGTTCGATTGCACCTCCTCAAGGGAGAATTGGACCACTTGACCTTCTGCCACATGAGCCATCGTGCACAACACCTGACAAGTAGGCAGTGAGCTCATGTTAAAATCAATCAACATACACCCTAGCGTCTCGTCCACTGAGGCTGTACCATGCATGGGAGGGATAGAACGAGACTTCATGACAGGTGCACTTTTATAAATAGTAGCGTGAATAGAAGAAGGAGGCAGGGGAAGATTTAAATGACCCAATATACCTGAGCAGCTTCGAGACGAAGGCACAATGGGAAGAGCACCGATAGCATTAGGCTCTCTCGTGCGTCGAAGCTTATGATTAGGTGAACTAATCAGGCCAGGTAAGGAGGGTATATATAAAGGCCCTGAGCCTCGGAGACACCCAAATCTCAGCGACATGTTTGTAGCCAGAGGTTGAGTACAAGTAGGATTAGGATTTTCACACGGTTTGGATTCCCGAGCTGATTTATCCCGTTGGATTTTGTTACATCGGTAACCTCCTACCACTCCCAAGAGAATCGGCCGGTAGAATCCCAATCCAATAACCAAAGTATCATTATCCCCCATATCACGGGATTGAGGGGACACGGCACATGTGATTGTGCACGTGGGTTCGGCGGCCAACCCTCCAGTGGCAGCTGCAAGAGAATCTCGCATTGGCCGGTGAATCACCAACGAACGAGTTTCTGCCGCTTCCAAGACATAGTCTCGAACGCCCTGTCCAAGCTGAACGTCAGCTCTCCACAGGGGACTACTAACCCCAACCATACACTCATCAGGTTTGGATAACATCGATTCATCACCTACCAGATCCGATGATGGAGGGAGCGAGAATCTCCATTCTCGTAATCGAGCAACTCTGTGTTTTCTCACAGGTTTAGGGTTTGATAAATAATAATCACCCGAGGGATTCAGATCCTCTCGTAGCAGTGCACATTTTCGTTTACTGAATCTCCAAATAGGGCAGCGATCCTCTCGATGGGGGAAAGGAGTGGCCACAGGTTTTTTACTTTCCGTCCACCTCTTCCCACCTTTCACCTCACTTCCCTGAACGATCCCGCCGGCGCAACTACCCCCAGTAGGGTTTATCCAATCTCTATTTTGATTCCGCAAGCTGGTCAGGAAGAAGGAGGAAAGGAATTTCAGTAGATAGCCTCGAAACCAGCATAGCCATTCGAAGAGAGAGGAGAGAGCTCCTCTCATTTTTTTTTTTCAAAATGAAACCCTTTTTTCAAAATGAAACCCTCGTATACATGTTTTGTCTTGCTCTATACATAAATGATCTTTTAATACTTGATTTTATGCAATTCTAGTTTATTCTTGTGCGCAGAGCGCAGAGTGCTAGCTCATGGTTCCCATCTGGAGCTCTGTGGTGGGCCATTTTGTCTTTTAGTTTTTGCAAAATTGCAATGGGACTTCATAGCTTGCTGTAGTCGGGAGAGTTTCAGGCTGATCAAGTAATAGTGTCAACGCCAGAGATGGGAGGTCATGTGGGCCTGGTTGTTTTTGCCTTTTTGTTTTTTATTTTGCAAGATTAGTTGTATATCCGGTGGAGGCTTTTACGCTCTTTTGTGCTGAACTGCTATTATTTCTACAAGGGTTTGCTTCTCTAATTCAATTTCAGCATGAGTAATTCATGATTTTGATCATTTTAAGGAAAAGAATCATGACATTGTCCATGTCGTTAAGGTACCAAGGTTTGCTCATATCGTAGCAAAAAAAAAAAAAAACCTTTATCGTTGGTTCAACATCTGTTGACCAGCACACATTATTTATTTTTAATTTGACCGGTTTCGATCATGTACATATACATATCTGACTTATTCCGTTGCTGAATGTCTTCGAAACGTGTGTGTATTTTTCAATAATTACATGCAATCGATCTCGTTCCAATGTCTCTGTTATGTCCTCGTTTTATTGGTAAAACTTTGATAAATACGATTCTAAGGTTGTTTGGAAGTTGCGATTGTTAAATAGATGTATTGTTGAGAATGCATGTATAATATTATACATGTATTGTCGAATTTGATGCATTGTAGAATACAACGTTTGGTATCTGTGATTGTGTATGTCGCATCAGCTAAAAGGTGAGACAAAACAATCTCAACTCAACTATCTCAACAATCACAACTAAAAGTTGAGATATAACAATCACTCAAAATGAGTGATAGTTTCTGTCACATCACTAAAAAAAATAAGAAAATGATGCATTGTAAACAATACATGCATAATGACAATCTCAACAAAACAATTCGCAACTTCCAAACGACTAGAAAAAAGGTCCAAACAAGAGAAAGCCTCTAATTGACAAAAGCCAAATAGCTGGGATTACCTGGTTAAGCCACGTAATATCCAATCCCCCATTTCTTTATCCGTTTGCCGACGGCAGAATTTTTAATGGATTAAAAGTACAAATAATTTCCTTTCATTTTCTTCTGTCCTTCACCCTCGTCTCCGTCCCCCCTATTTACTTTTCAATTTTTGATCCCTCTCTCTCTCTCTCTCTCTCTCTCTACTTCGATCACTGCACGTTCCGTCCCTCCCTCTTGCGAATCCACCCGATCGTCCGCCCGGCGGGATAATCCTTTGCAGCATTGAAGCCGACTTGACCGGCAACGATGTCATTCTCCGACTCCGATTCCTCCTCCTCCTACGGTGCCGACTATAAGAATTTTAAGCAAGTCACTCGCGAGCGTAAGTTCAATCCCCGTCCCTGGTTCTGCATATTTTAACATATCCGAGCATAGACATAGCGGCATTTGGAATCAGTTACGGTTTCAATTGGGTTGGAGTGGGTGGCAATTCCGCGCTCCGGTTTCTGCTCTATTTGATGGAGTTAAGGGTTCAATTGGGTGGTAGCCCAGTTCTTATTGGAGTCATTCGAGCAGAAGTCGCACTCTAGTAATGTAATGGGGTAGTTGATAATGCTTAAGCGGTGTGATTGCTGATTGGAGGTGCTGCTTCTTAGATTATGAACTTCTTATTTCACCTTCAGCAGCTTATTGGGACACGGGATATTGGCTCATCCTTAGAAATTGGAGCACCCTTAGTTTTTTTTTTTTGGTAGAAAGAGCACCCTTAGTTTTCTGTAATTCGGAATTGATGGACCAAAGGTCCAATCTTACATAGCAAGGAATAGCATGTTAGGCCGATTTTAATGGTTAAGCATCTTATGGGGTTAATGCTGCTTCTACTACTGCCATTGTCTTCTATTAGTCTATGCTTTGAGGCTAGATCAGTTAGAAGTGGGTACTCATAACTATAGGTCTGAGAATGTTGGTCTTATTAGAGCCCACGAGAAAATGTGATTACTGACGAACACTGCAGGTTAGAGTTTTGACTCTTACGGAAATATTGAGATTAGGTGAGATGTTAGGGCGTTGAAGATGCAAATTCTCTTTTGGTAGATTATCGAATAGTTGGTGGCACAGTGACTGAGTTGGCAAGTAGTATATGCAGTCCAGGTTATACCTATTTGTATGCTGATGCATAGTACTTTGGTGATGAGTGACGTGGTAGTAGAACCATTGGTTACCAATAATGATCTATGGCATTCCATTTGGAGCGTTAGGATTGAATTAGGAGGAATATGAAACAGTTAGATTTGATTTCTGCAACATCTTTTGATAGTTGGCTATTATCTGATTAGAACTTCTACAACGCATTGATGTATCTCCTCAAGAATAACTTATTGACTAGAAGTTCTACAAGGCGTTGTGTATATCCTCAATGTAATTTAGTGATGTCGCAACCATATGTAAAAAATGCTAGTTCTTCTCCTCTGCAAGACAGTATGGTCTAAGTTTGATGATCTAGTTGCAGGGATTGAAGTTTGTTGCAAAAGTGGTTGAGCTTAAAAAACTTCTGTACTTGAAAGTTACAGCTTTCGAATGGTCTTGCTTGGTTTTAGGCAAATGAAATTGGTCTTTGTTTGAGTTTAGAATTATATACTAGACGTTTTCAGCTGTTTCACTGGTAGGAAGATCTAAAACATGGTCTAATAAAATCCTCTATTCAACGGTGGTTATGTTTCTCTATCCCCCCCCCCCCCCCCCCACCCATGCTTAATTGGCCGGAGTTTGATGCTGTTGCTTGTGACGACGCAGTGCCTAAAATTTTCTGTGTGGTTTGATGACTTGTGGAAAGCTAGTAGCCTAGGCTGAACCGGGAATCGGGAACTAGTGATTGTGGAAATTCCAGTCAATATGAGGTAGTCATGATGGATATCCTATAGGCAGAAAGGTTTGGTCTGGTAGCATTAACAGGGCATTGTTGTTTTGCAGTGATCTTTTCATCTTTGAAATATCCACTTTATTTGTCATTATATAGAAGGTAACATGTTTTCTTCCTTATCCAGTAACTTCACGTTTTCCATTTGCAAATTCAGGTTTGTTACAAGAAATGTTGCGCTCGGCAAAGGCAGGGGACTCAAGGTCAACCTGGAAGGTATTTCTAACTTATCGATCAAAGCTCTTAAAGCTTTCTGCAGTTACATATCATGGCTCTGCAATTGAGCTCTTTGTCGACAATTAATGTACCATACTTTAATAACGTGTTGCTTTTAGAAGCTACCTTGCTTTGCAATAACCAAATCAGTGCCTCCAGACTTGTGGAATAACATGAACATGTTTGCTGACTGGTTTTGACGTGGCAGTATGCTCTTTGTGCTAATATTGTCAGTACTGTCTGTTTGTTTTCAAAGTGTTACTTTTTGATTATTGGTCGCCAAAAGTTCCACCTGATTGTTGCTTCCCAGAGAATCCTTGCATGCTGGATGGGGTTTAGGTGAAGCACTGATGAAAAACTGTGCTCCTGGGGATTTTTTAGCACTCTATTCTTCTTGTATTTCCCAGTCTAAGTGTGCTTCTTGGAGATATCGTTTACTTGAATGGACTCGCTTTGCATTTAACCCCCACAAATCCCAAATGGCTTAGTCATGTTGTTTCCATATTTGTTTAAATTGTGAATATTTGGTTTCTCCTTATCTCCTTGCTCCTTGACCATGTTTAATGTAGGTACTCATCATGGATAAACTAACTGTCAAGATAATGTCTTACGCATGCAAGATGGCCGACATCACGCAGGAAGGAGTTTCGTGTAAGAATTTGGAAGACTCGTCCAAAATTAAAGCATGCCTGAAAAATATGTCAATAAAGGTTCATGCTATTTAGTGAGACATATTCATATTGTTATATGCTCATTGAGGACTAACCAAGATCTGGAGCAATATTTTTGCTTAATGTGAAAGTTTTCTTAAACATATATTGTCATTGGTTTATCTGTATGTTAATTATGTTGAAAGTTCAGCTTCAAGCTACATCGGATCTGAACTTTTAACTTAGTATGACTACCATAATAATAATAATTTATTAAATTCAACTGTTTCATGTTTTCGGTCTGTAGTGGTGGAGGATATATACAAAAGAAGACAGCCATTACCCTCCATGGATGCGATATACTTCATCCAACCGACTAAAGAGAAGTAATGTTCCTTGGTTGAATCGCAACTGCTCTTTTTGTGCTCCTGAACACCGTTGCCTTTATATTTTAGCTTGTCTCTTTGTTTTCCAGGCATTAGAATGATTAGTTTGTGTTGGCGATTTCTGTTTTCTGTATTGCAGCATTGTCATGTTCTTGTCAGACATGTCTGGGAAATCCCCCTTATACAAGAAGTATGTAAATTTATTTTCGTTATATTCCTGGACCATTTAAGCTAATTTGTGAAAGTTCATACATTCCCAGGACTAGCCACTCAAGAGTTATTTTATTTTCTGCCTTTTGAAGGGCATATGTCTTCTTTAGCTCACCTGTCTCCCGGGATTTGGTGACACATATCAAAAGGGAGGGCACTGTGTTACCTCGGATAGGTGCGTTGAGAGAGGTATACTTTTCTTACCTTGACTAGTCGATCTTTTGATTGATTCACTTGTGTTCCAGAGCAATTTGTTGTCAGCTTGCATGTATTGTTTCAAGTGGTTACTAAATTTAAACGTTGTGTGCAGATGAATTTGGAGTATTTTGCTATAGATAGCCAGGTACGTTTGTGCACTTCTTCTAGTAGTTGCGTTTGTCATACATCACAAATGAATTTCTGTAATTTTCTTAATTATTGGGTTTTTTAATATAGTCTGGAGCCTTTATGCTATCTTAGTGTTGTGTCAATATATTTGATTTTTCAATTCTTGATCAGTGGTAAGTGCGACTAATGCTTTGAAAAACATGCTTAGAGACTTAGAGTTATATTTGCGTAACTGATGAGGCATAAAGAATCTTCTGGCATTCATGTTGCTGAGCCTTGCATTTTTTTGTGGGAATATGAGTTTTATTTAGAATAAAAGCTGAATACTTTATTTGAAACAAAACAGAAAACAGTCACATTAAGATTCTTCTGCAAACACTTTACAGAGCGGGGTTTAATGTCTTAATCAAACTTGAGATCATGTTACTACGCTTGTGGACCCATGTAGTCACCTATACCCATGTGTATTCTGGCTTGTACTCCCTCTAGTCTCATAATTGTTTCCTATCTCTCTTTTCCCCTTATTTTTCTTCTGAGTTCACATTGGAGATCTATTCTTCAATCCATGTTCTTGATACAGGGTTTCCTAACCGACCATGAAAGGGCTTTAGAAGAGCTTTTTGGGGATGAAGAAGATTCTCGAAGAAGTGACGCAGTTTTGAGTGTCATTGGTACTCGGATAGCCTCGGTTTTTGCTTCACTAAGGGTATGTGGAAGAGTGTTTTCTCGGTTACTTATGATGCTTCAGTGATATATTGACTCATACATCTGTCAAACTTATAGGAATTTCCCTACGTGCGATATCGTGCTGCCAAGTCACTTGATGTGACGACGATGACGACTTCTCGTGATCTTATTACCACAAAACTTGCTGCTAGAGTCTGGGACCGAATCTCACAGTACAAACAAAAGATTGAACAGTTCCCTCAGACCGAAACTTGCGACTTGCTCATCCTTGATAGATCTGTGGATCAGGTCTAAATATTTATTGTCACCTGAGGTTATTATTCCCCCATACCATTGTTTTGCTATATGTTGATACAGTCTTTTCGTGGTGCTAGATTGCTCCCGTCATTCATGAGTGGACATATGATGCAATCTGCCATGATCTATTAAATATGGAAGGCAACAAATATGTCCATGAGGTATTTTATGACAGCATATGAGTCTGCATTCTTACTAAAATTCGTATTATTATAGTAAAAACAAGTTGAGGCATTAATTCTTAAGGGTTCACTGTTTAGGTTCCCAGCAAATCGGGTGCTCCGCCTGAGAAAAAGGAGGTCCTATTAGAGGAACATGATCCTGTGTGGGTCGAGCTTCGCCATGCACATATTGCAGATGTAAGTTGGTGGTTATACTGTTTGTGATTGTTTAGATTCACAGTAAATCATCTTTGTACCTGTTTGCCTGTGCAGGCCAGTGTGCGGTTGCACGACAAGATGACAAATTTTGTAGCCAAAAACAAAGCTGCACAGATCCAACATGGTTCAAGGTTGGTGCAGAATTCTTGTCAAAACTCCTACTACTACCGAAGTAGCTTCATATTGCAGACAGAGATATTATCCCAGTACAGCTGATTGAAGCGAAAAGAAAGATTCTTGTATCCAAGCAGCTTGTGCATTATTGTCCTGGGTCTTTTGTAGTGGCTTGTCGGTGCTCATTTGTTGCTAGTTCGACTACTCAGCTGTGTTGATTGCAATGCTAAAATAAAAACCAAGTATATGCTTCTCTGGTCTCAATGCTGTGCTATATTCTACTCTCTTCTCCTTTGTTGATGCCAATACAATAATGGATACAGCTTTCTTTTATCTAATGAGTCACTGGTCGTTTGTTTTATAACAGTGGGTCAGATTCTTGCTCTGCGTGATTCATGCTTATCCCTGAATCAGGATTAGATCTTTAAATTTGCTGCTACTGATGGCTCTGCATATGTGTACATCTGGTGTTAAAAGTTCTTGATACTGACAAAAAAACTGGGTTTGTAGTTTTAGATTTTTAGTGGCTTTGATAAAACTGTTTCTCGGCTTAAAATTTTGATGTTGTGCAGAGATGGTGGCCAACTTTCTACGCGAGACTTGCAAAGGATGGTTCAAGCATTACCACAATACAGTGAGCAAATTGAAAAGCTCTCTCTTCATGTAGAGGTGTGCTCCTTTACTTCGGATACTAAAGCTTTTTCTACATATGGTTTTCTCACAAGGGTTTTGTTGTAATGGTGCAGATCGCAGGAAAAGTTAACCAAATCATCAAGGACTCTGGGCTTCGAGACCTCGGACAGTTGGAGCAAGATCTTGTATTCGGAGATGCTGGGACAAAGGATGTTATCAAGTATTTGACTGCAAATGAGGTGAGCAGGTTTCCTAAAAGATGTTCAGTGGAGAAGTATAGCTGGTCACCGACCCTGAATAGTTGCAGTGTCCCGTGCAGGATGCAAGCCGTGAAAACAAGCTACGATTGTTGATGATTCTTGCAGCAATATACCCTGAGAAATTTGAGGGGGGGAAGGGACATGATTTAATGAAGGTTAGCCTCTTTTTCTTGGATTTCTTATTCAACAATGCATTTCCTTCCAAATTCTCTGATCCTATCTACATTCAGAAAACACATATGCTTTTTGTTTCTGCACGTACAGAAGATGTGTATAAAACTGATCTTGCGGTAACTTACTCTCATGGTGGGTGTGCTTGGTGGCTTGTATTGGTTTATTAACTTGAATCTCTTGCAGTTAGCTAAGTTACCAGAAGACGACATGAATGCTGTAAACAACATGAGATTGCTTGGTGGTGCAGCAGAGACTAAGAAAAGCTCAGCTACTAGTTTCAGTCTGAAGTTTGATATTAACAAGGTGAGAAATATTTCTTGACTTGTTGAGATCACAACTTAGAAGCATTCAGTCTCACTTTTTATTCTCCTATCTTTTTCAGAAGAAGCGAGCAGCAAGGAAAGACCGTTCTGGTCAGGAAGAAACTGGATGGCAGCTATCACGGTTTTATCCCATGGTAGAGGTATGCGCCAATTAGGGTGCTATTTGATTTTCTTACTCTTGTCGCTCTTGTTTGTAAGTGTTCAGCTATCACCAATTTTCCACTGTCTCTCAGGAACTTGTTGAAAAACTGAGCAAAGGGGAATTGTCAAAAGACGAGTACCCGTGCCTGAATGACCCGAGTGCAACCTTTCACGGTACGTCTCCAGCTGCGATAATGAATAGCTCTCCTCACTCCATGCGATCAAGAAGAACACCGACATGGGCTCGCCCTCGGCATTCTGACGATGGTTATTCAAGGTAACATGACAAATGCATCCTTGTACTATCATCTAGCAGTTGGTGAAATGCCAATTTCCATTCGCCTATGTGTGGTTACTGGTCGTGCTCTGCTGTATGCTGTTCCTGGTTTTGGGTGCTGCTCATGATTGTGGACCGTTTTCTGGTTAGGGTGCATTTTGCTTGCTCCTTGGTTAATTTTTCCCTTATTCCACATAAGGCCTTTCTTTTTGGGAGTTATGTCCGCTGTGGACTTGCACCGTGGCCTCTATATACTCTTCTTTGTCTTCCTCATTTTCCTTGATAAATTCTTCATAACCTTATAGCCATAGGAAACAGAAGCAGGATCTTAACAAACATCTCCTTTGCTTTTCCTTCTGCTGGAATCTAATTCATGCCTTGCATACAGTGATTCGGTGCTGAGGCATGCATCCAGTGACTTTAAGAAGATGGGCCGCCGGATATTTGTGTTCGTCGTTGGTGGAGCTACGAGATCTGAGGTTTGAAAGATCTAAAACACTTGGCCAATCTATCGAATCTTTCATTTTACTGATACTCGTATCATATTTTCATCTAATCTGTACTCTCTTTTTTGTTTTCTTCACTTGTCACAGCTACGTGCTTGTCACAAGCTGACAAGCAAGCTGCAAAGAGAAGTCGTGCTAGGCTCTACAAGTCTTGATGATCCTCCCCAGTTCATTACGGTAAATTTCCTTTGGACATGCTCAGATTCCCCTCGTACAACTGCCAAATGTTGACTCTTAACTCGGTGTTCGGAAAACTGCAGAAACTTAAGCTTTTGACAGCAAATGAACTTTCATTGGACGATCTGGAGATATGAAAGCATGGCTGATAGAAATGCTGAAACAGGATTGATCATTCGCGTGGTGTCTGTACTGTTAGACTGATTAATCCAATTGTGTATCTACCATTATTCATCTTTAGCCTCCCATGTAAAATGCCCAGTATCTATGATTTCCCCCCCACCTATTCTCATTGTAATGGTTCTATTTCGGCGTAAGCTCGTCATGATGTTCAGGCTGTAACTTATCCCATCTTTTCTCTTCGAATTTTCATTGTAATTCAATGTACTGAAACTCCAGAGAGGAGTTCATGTGTATAAATATATTGCTACTAACCAATAGAAGAAAAGAAAAATGATGATGCTTGTGATTCCTGATTCGTGGAATAATGATTTGATTCATCAACACTAATTCGTTTTCCTCTAATTTGTTTGCCTACTTCGACTCTTCAATGGAATTGGTTATAGTCACTAACTAGGCGTAATTTCGTTTGCCTGCTGATTCTTGAGTTGGCTTTAGGAACCACAACAACTAGAAATGAACAGCCGTTGCACGAGCAAAGAACTCGCAGCCAAACCGCGAATGCCATACTTGTGATCATGCACTCGATAAACATTGGAATTAGATGAACTATCAACTTAGGTGCAAACTAAATAGGCCAAAGGCCAACCACACAGTTCCTTAGCGATTCTGGAGAGTTAAGATTCTGCTTTCCTCTTCTTCAATTCACCTGCAAGTCCCTTCACGTAAGAAATGTAACCATCCACGTTGAATTTCCTTTTGCAACCAGCATAGTTCATGTACCGTATTTTCCCGAAAACTGGTCTCTCCTCAAAAACCGTATGACCATACGGTTACGGAGACAACGGAAACAAACTTCAAATGGTCATATGCTTACAGTGGTAGAGCATGTAAATTGACAAAGGATGCAGTTTCAACTGCATTCTCTTATCTGTGCACTTTGAGGCATGAACTATGCTTTGAGCTGCAAGAAGCAATGTGAAAGCGAGGTGATGGGATCCATACCTGATCATGAACACCACATATTAACCACATGCAACAAACGTATCCGTTTGGATTCCTTCCATCTATTTCGTACTGCAACGATTAGGGTTATGCCAACTCAACAGTCCTACCGTTGATAACAACAGCAAGCCATTCATCTACCTTGCCATTTAAATGTATTGCCACTGTCAGGGTCTCTTATCTTATGGTCGGTCCTTTTGCCCACTCCAGTATCTTTTTGGCCCAATACATTCAGCATCAAGTTTTTTCTAATCTCTTTAGATCTGGAGATAAAACATGTCATATTTAAAATCCTAGCAATAAAAGAAAATAAAAAACAACCACATTTGATTATTGGGATTATTAAATCGTATCATGTTTAGTCACTAGAAAATTAATATCAAATTTGGTCACTCAAATTAGTAAAACATGTCTTATTTAGTTACTCTCCGTTAGTCTCCGTCCGACTCAGTTAATAGAGTCCATTATGTGCTGATGTGGCTAACGGGAGCGCCTAGCCAACGCCGTTTTGGACAAAAAATGTCAAACCCAACCCAACCCGCCACGTCACTAACCCACCATCACCCAACCCAGAATCAAACCCAAGCCCGTCAGCACCACTAACATACCTACACCCAACCCAACCACCGTCGTCCGGCGACCACATCGGCTGGTTGGGTGCAACCACCCGTCCACCACCAAGTCAAGCAACACGAACTCGCTCTTCAGCTCGCCCCAAAAATCGCTCAGACTCGGCAGCTCAATAATCTCACTCAACCCCTCCAGCGAAGACGCCGCCAGAATCGTTGTCCGCAGTCCGCTTCCCGTCGAATTGGTCCATTAGGGCGGCCTGGGCTGTCTAGACGTCCCGAGGCGCGACAGAGGTTCGCCGTGGCAGGGAGCTAACCAAGTCGGAGAAATTGAGAATTTCATATCTCCCCTTGATGTAGAGCGCCGCCGCCACCATTTCAGTCGCCAGGAAAGTACCCAGCCAGATTCTCGATTTCTTGCGCAGCTCCCTGTTCAATGGAAGCCAGCCAGGAATGGAAACAGGAAGACAAAACACGTAATGCCATGGATAGTGACAAATCTTAGTGAGACAAGGCAGGGCAATGGGGAAATTACAATTGTCGTCGAATGGTGATTGACAAAGGAGCAGCGCTTCGCGAGGAAGGGGAAAAGGTTTCGGCTGAAGTCCCGTCAAAACAAAAGTGAAGCGCAAATGTAATAAAAGCAAAAGATGAACGCCCACCGTGGGGCTCGAACCCACGACCACAAGGTTAAGAGCCTTGCGCTCTACCGACTGAGCTAGACGGGCTTGTTGAACTTTTGTATTTATAGTCATATTAAAATAATGGAAATACTTAGATTACGACAAGTTCAGAAAAACCAGTACACATCAAAGTATCAAACAGACCAGTACGCTATTTTTCTGGGGCTTAAAAATAACAATGAAAGATCTCAAACTCACAAAAACAGCGCACTAATTAATCCACTTCTCCACTGACATACGAGTACAATCCATCACAAAGAAAACTCTGCCTAAGCTTACACACCACAAGCTAACCAACCTTTTTCTTTTGCCATGTTAACACAAAAACAGAGCTGTAAGAAAACACTTGGACGCCCTTCCAGTCACCAAATGAATCCCATCCATTGTTAAAATGTGGCACACTGGAGATCTATCCATCATAGGCTTCAGCTACCTGAAGAGTTCTGATCGCGTCGTCGGTCTAGTCCGATTTGAAACCTGCATTGCGGTCTTCTCCGTCATTCATTCCTTGCAGCTGAACTCGTAACAAAAACCGAAAGCAATGTTAGAAAATTAAGCTATCCAAACCCACAACATTTGTTCCATAAATGGAGATGGTTTTGATGGTACCTTCTGGAGGAGCTTCTTTTGATAACGGTAGCCCTGAACGGGAAAAGAAAGGAGGTGAACATGATTAGAAGAACGATTTAGATATCGAAGGAGAATGTATACTGATATAGTTGATTCTCAATGTGTTTTGGTCTGGTTTACTACTCACCTTGTCAGTTCCATAGATGTAATCACAGTAGGTGAACACTGATGCGAAGTTGCTCTGGCTTTGGCCCCCAACATAGTGATGATAATCATGGTAATCGGCACCACCATAGAATGGTATGTATTTCGTGAGGCTCCATGGGAAGTCATATCTGCACCACAGAGAACGAAGATATGAAACCTTCAAATGGCAAGCACAGGCAATATTACTAAAATCATTCAAACTAATCACAACATCCCTTGATAAATGCAAACATATAAAAAGGAGCTAAATTTGAACCAACTTCAAAGCAACGCAACTCCAACAGGATATAACCTTCAAATGGCAAGCACAGGCAATATTACTACAATCATTCAAACTAATCACAACATCCCTTGATAAATGCAAACATATAAAAAAGGAGCTAAATTTGAACCAATTTCAAAGCAACGCAACTCCAACAGGATATAAGATTCTATATCTGCTTCTGAGAAAAGAAACCCAATAAAGTTCAAATCCCCCAGTTTTATGCCTCTTGGCTCTTAAAGAAATTTCTAATGCTTGGTGGGTGTTTCATTCCCATGTAGTCACTTTCCAGGTACAGTGGCATTGACTATCGGATCAGCAACTCACCATCATTTCTTCCTTCAGAGTTGCTTTCAGATAAGGACAGCAGACCTACCGGCTGCATAATTAACTACATATAACGTTAAATACTAGACTTACCATCATTTTTGTTATAGATATTCTATATTTCATACGAAATAATGATTCGAGGTGATGTTTCATTCTACTGTACAATCCACTTCTCAGGCTCAGTACACAAGTATTACTGTCTCCATCAAGCCACCAATGCTTTCTTCTAGTTGCTATGTTAAATGTATTGCAAATGAGGATAGTTACTGATGACGTGCATGAAATCGTATGATGATACTTCACTAGCCTCATCTTCCCTGTGTAATGCTCAGCCAATGGATAAAGTAGCAGTGGCTAAAGCAGGAGGAAAGCGAACATCATATCACGTTCCACAATTGATTAACCACCCACTTTGGGAAGAAATTAACAAAAGCAACTGAAAGAACCCTATGGTGGCTCGATGGAAAGCAAATCACTACAGGTTCTCTTTCCATCAAACACTCGCACTCACTCGGGTCACTCCCGGTTTTGCTAGTTCAGCTAACTTTTCCCCATTATTGAAAAGTTCTTCGAAAAGTTAGCTCAGAGAACAGCAGAGCACTGTAAAAAAGGGCTTGATCTTAAGCATCATTTAAGGACAACCATTTGACTGAGGACACTCCAAATCCACTTTACGGAAAGGAGTTTTTAAGGTGAATCAAAGGGATTTGTAAAGTACTCATAATCTTGTCACGATCGCCATAAAAGCAGAGGTAAAGGTGGAATATATAGATAGTAAGAGTAGCCAAAAAGCAGATGCATGCGTACCCACTGTGCGTATCTATGGCCTCCATCTGCCGCAAAGCAATCCACAGCCAGAAAGTGATCATGTGACCAGGAACCATTGCTGGTCCCAGGAAAGATGGGATCCCAAGGATCAAGATTTCAGCCCAGTGAGCGTACGGTGCAGCAAATGCAATTGGCGCTGTGTACTCGTGATGAACCTTGTGAATGTTCTCGTACCCCCATTTGCCGTGAAGGAATCTGTGGACCCAGTAATTGGTATAATCCTCAACCACAAAGTAAACAAACAACTGGGCAGCAATTTCCCACCCTGACGGCAATGGCAGCCCTGTATGAATCCCAACAATCTGGAAAACAAACAGCAAATAAATCAAAAGATTCACGAAATCCAGAAAACCCCAAATCGACAAAAGACCCAACTCGGAAAACCAATCAACATCCAACAACTTCTTTTCTTACCTTGACGGAAGGGTAAGAGACGAGCTGCAGAGGACCGACGATGAAGAAGAAGGTGAGCATGACGTCCTTGTAGCACTTGAAGATTTCAGCAGTGGAGAGCTGGACTTTGGGCTGAATCTTGTACTTGTCGAAGGAAGGGGATCGGAGCAACTGGATGAAGACGATCGGGAGCGGAACCACCGAGAAGATTAGGAAGAGGAAGAGAATGTTGTGGCAGAAGAGGACGTAATCGGACTTGTCGGCGGAGTAATTGAACCAGAGTGTCTCGGCGTAGGTCAGGTTGCGGCCCAAGTGGGCCGCCGCCTCCTCGATTGATTTGTAGGGTAGCATTGGGGGGAACGGCGACGGCGGCAGCGGAGGTTGCAATGTCCGGCGACGGCTGCGGGCGGCGAACTGGGTAATTCGGGGCGGAAGTTGTGGAAAGGGGATCAAATACTGAAATGTGAAGAAGAACCCAAAAATTGGAATCGCAGAAGGAGTGGGAGACTGATCTCTGAGCAATGAGGAATGGGATTTTTGTCTGGTTTTAAAGCCGGCACCATTCCATGTGGACGGTTCCCTCCTCTTCCTTTCACTGCCAGTAGACCTGCTTTATATAAATATAAAAAATTCAATTTCAATTTTTTTTTTATCCCTAATTCTGGATTTTCTAATTGTCTATGGCTGTGTTTTTTCCTGAGCGTGCAAAATTTCAGTTTAATACTTCAACCTTCACGCGTTGATTAGTTTGGCTCATTGAACTTTTGTTTTGACGAAAAAGAAAGCTGTTGACTACTATTTTGGTCGTGAAATGGAATGGATACACTATTGTAGGTGTTTTAGTTGATAAGATTTGTCTGATGTGGTTTAACTATTTGTTTGATTTTGTGAGAGCTTCTTACTAAATCAGTTTGACTGTTTTTTCTTAGTAAATTTGTTTGATTGTTTGGTTTTATGTTGCGAGTATTATGGTACAATCATCTGTCAATTGAGTTATATTACATGAATAACATTATATAAGAAAATTGACTCTGTTTTTTTTTCTATGTTTTTTTCTTCAATTACATTCTAATAGGACACATACTATATGCATATTAAAAATTTGGGTAAATACAATATATTAGCCACATTCTAATAGGATACATACTATATGCATATTAAAATTTTGGGTAAATACAATATATTAGCCACAACTATTATAAAGCGAGGAATTATAGCCACAACTATGGAAATTCAAATTATTAGCCAAACGTTGACTATATATTAAAATTTTAATATACATACTATATGCATATTAAAATTTTGGGTAAATACAATATATTAGCCACAACTATTATAAAGCGAGGAATTATAGCCACAACTATGGAAATTCAAATTATTAGCCAAACGTTGACTATCTATTAAAATTTCGTTAGTAACACTGACTAAACTATTATATTTTAAAGTTATAAATTAAAAGCAGTCCGACGCGGCTGCTGTCGTGGGCGATGACGTGCGCTTCTCCGTTAAAAATTCAATAACAGTAACGGACAGTTAGCCATATCTTAACCCGCAACAATAGTTATGGCTAATAAATTGAATTTTCATAGTTGTGACTATAATTCCCCGCTTCATAATGTTGCGGCTAATATATTGTATTTACACTAAAAATTTAAATGTTGATAAACTAGTTAATCTTATTGATGTAGTGTCTTCCTCAACAAACATAACTATTTTTTAATGTAAATAAAAAAACCCAAAAAAAAACCCCAAAACTCGGGATCCTCTCAATAGTACCAATGTTTACATGCTCTCAATAGTACCAATATTTACATGCTCAAGGACCTGAATCTGCAACCATCCAACTCAGGGGCGGATACATGGAGGTTTAGGGGTGTCCCGGGACACCTCCTAAAATTTGGAAAAACGATTATCCAACCATCGATAGTAGTTTGTGTATGGGTAAAATAAAATTAGTGATAGTGGGACACCCTTAAAATATGGAAAATGATTATCCAACCTCCTATAGTATTATGCATATGAGTACAAATAATATTTAAGTGATAGGGTCTATGTGATTTGAACGTGGGAACACTGCTACGGACACCCCCTAAAATTTGGAAAAACGATTATCCAACCATCGATAGTAGTTTGTGTATGGGTAAAATAAAATTAGTGATAGTGGGACACCCTTAAAATATGGAAAATGATTATCCAACCTCCTATAGTATTATGCATATGAGTACAAATAATATTTAAGTGATAGGGTCTATGTGATTTGAACGTGGGAACACTGCTACTATTAGTAAATGTAGTTTCAATTAGACTACAACTCATTTGTAGTTATGTTTTAGATCAAAATATAATAGTAAAGGACTATTCTTATTCCCAATTATTTTCAAAATCTAATGATTAAACCCAATTACGGGTTACCCTTGTCTAGTAGGATATGTCACGAGAGATGTGTTGAGCAGTGTATACACCGAATGTATTTTACCATTCTTTCATAATACGGAACAAGTTTGAAATTTTATTCTAACTTTTACTAGTTGAATATTTTTCATATTTAATAATTATTTGATTTAATTTTAATTTTTAATTGTTTTTGAAGAGGACACCCCTATTTAAAATTTCTGAATCCGCCACTGATCCAACTGTAACAATGCAGAAAGAAACTATATAGAATTGGAGCAAGCCGAGGATAGGTAAACACTATGCAATTAATTTTTGTACGAATCCTGGCCAAAATTTGCAGAGGAGTACATATACTTTCCCTCTCCATACCATCAACGACACCTTTCCTTACAAACATGTCTAATCACCAAACGCCACAGTAGTCTGCCAACACGAGCAGGATCAGAGTTACCTTCCACAACCTTGATGCCCAGTTCAGAGTAGATTCCCAGTAACCAAGAGCTGCAGGAGGGGCTTCAGAGAATACAGTCTGCAAGATGTATGTAAAGAAAGAAAATCCACCAAACAAGTGATTTCTACACTCTAACCCACCCGTGCACAATACAAACACCCATAAATAGACTTCCCCCACAGTAAGAGCTCGTCAGTAGTAGTGATCTTATCCTGAACAATCATCCAAGCCAAGACTCTATATTTGGGAATGGAGTACTTACCCCAAACCAATTACGCCCAACCAACATATGGGGAAGAGCTTCTGATGCTATTCCATCCTTTCGACACTAAATAATGGGGCATGGAAGTACCATCCCACAGAAGAGAATCAGATGTCCCTGCGATAAACGCAGCAGCAATAGACCGAAGTTTGAGAATATGCTTCAAAACCCAAGATCCAATTGAGCAGAAGAGACTTCCCAGATGGTTTTGGACTTGAGTCGATAGGTTTTAATCCACGCAACCCAAATGGATCCACTACATGCCAGGATTGACCACAGGTGATGTATAACACAAGCTTTGTTCCACATACAGAAATCCTTGATCCCCAGACCGCCCTCTAACTTGAGCAACACTGCAAAAGCTGGCGTTTTAAGCCTAGAACTATATACGTAAATAACACAACATTTCTGATTAGCCGTCAGAAATATTATTTATACTAACGACATCACTTTGTCGAAAACAAATATTTATAAGAAAAAAAATGAGGCCGATGATTATTTTGATACGTTGTACATACATTTGTGAGGTGGTTAGGGCTTTAATAATATAGTATTATCGACGAACCGTCATAATTATTTTTTTCGTTGAATCAGGTGCTCTCATCTTATTAATCAAGCCAGCAAGATGCTAGGAGAAACGAGATACAACGAAAGGGGTTATCATAATGATACCTCAAAAGCCTGTAAAAACCACACAACTAACTACTACAGTAGAAGTACCAACAACGACTACTAAACAAAATACATCACGAAACCCCAATACACTCCATATCCCCCAAGATACACCTTGTTTCTCCAATGGTTAAAAGATCTCGCTTGATTAGGGCCTGCAAATCCGAAGCAGAATGTGTGACCCCATCATGCATTCTTCGGCAACGTTCCTTCCAAATTGAGGCCACCAGGAAGCACCAAACCATCCCTGCAATAGCACCATTTTTCCTTCTGCAAAAAGAACAAGCAGCGGCCACTGTAGCTGACCAGGATGCACAACACATAGGCAAGGAGCATACACCCTGCACCACCTCTCTGGAATACAAGCATTGGAAAACAGGTGCTCCCGAGTTTCCAGCCCTTGCCTGCATAAAACACAAACAGCATCCCCGATTTTCCCCCATTTCACCAACTTATCAGAAGTGACAATACCATCAAGCAGTATTGTCCAAACGAGAAAACTATTCCTAGGAACAAATCCATGCCCCCAAACTAATTTATACCATTCCACAACAGGCCATTTCGGCCTAATCCCCTCCCAAACTACACTTAGTCGAAACCTGGGCATAGGAGTTTGATCCCAAAGGACTACCCCTCTCCGCACAGAGAAGTGTTGTTGCATCACCTGTCTTGTTTTCAATATCTTGCGTCAGGCCCAGGAGCCACTGGAACTAGACTTTATTGTCCAGATGCAACCTTGCTTGACCCTATAGGAGTTGATCCATGCCACCCATATAGTCCCACTCTGCATCAGAATCAACCAGAGCATACGAGCAGTGCATGCTTGGTTCCATGAATAAAGCTCTTTCAGTCCTAAACCTCCTTCCCTCTTGGGTCTGGCCATCCTATCCCATCCTATCTTCGCTTTTCCTTCCTCAGTTTCATGCCATAAGAAAGTGGAGCAGATTTTTTGCACCTGTTTTAGGACCCTCTTAGGAAGCAAGAAGACCCGCATCCAATACTGCAATACCCCCATGAGAACAGAGCTGACTAATTGAAGCCTGCCAGCATAACTGAGCCTCTTAGCTCTCCATGACTTGATTTTTTGAGTGATTTTGGCTACTAGTTTTTCACAATCAGCAGCAGACAACTTCCCAGATATCAGTGGAAGTCCTAAGTACCTCACTGGGAGCATCCCCTCCTGAAAACCAGTCACTAGAAGAGCTCTACTTTTAAAAATCACTGACAGTCCCCCAAAATAGACCTCGCACTTTGCAGGGTTGCATTTCAAACCAGACATGGTATAGAAGTCAGAAAGAATCCCCTGTACCTTAGAGATAGCAGTTCCCGACCCTTCTGTAAATATCAAAAGATCATCAGCAAAACTCAGATGAGTTAGCTTCACTTTTTTACACTGTGGATGGTAAGGTAGGTGACCTAGAGCAGCAGATTCATTCAACAGTAAAGATAGCCCCTCCATGGCAATGGTGAAGAGGTAGGGTGATAAAGGATCACCCTGCCTAACACCCTTCTGAGCCCCAAAATATCCACAAAGTCCCCCATTAATGCTAATACTAAACTTGGCAGTTTTAATAGTCAACTTAAGCCAATTAATAAAACATGCTGGGAATCCCATAATCTCCATCATCAGAAACAAATAAGCCCAATTAACTGAATCAAAGGCTTTCATAAGGTCTACTTTGATAGCACAACGAGAGGAAAGATGCATTCTATGATAGCCACTGACTAACTCTTGTGCCATTAATATGTTATCAACTATTCTTCTCCCTTCTATAAAAGCTGATTGATTTCCACTAATGACTTTAGGAAGCACTTTCTTTAGACGATTAGCCAACACCTTAGCAATAATTTTGTACAAAATATTAATGCAAGAGATTGGCCTATAGTCTTTAAGAGCACAGACAGAAGGTACCTTAGGTAATAGAGAAACAGCAGTAGCATTGACACTACCTGGTAAGCGTCCTGAGGAGAAAAAGTCCTTCACACCTGCCAGGACATCATTGCTAATAATGGGCCATGCCTAGGGTTGCAAATGAGCCAAGCCGCTCGCGAGCAACTCGGCGTTCGAATCGGAAAAAACTCGTTCGACACTCGACTCGTTATTTAACAAGCCGGCTCGCGAGCCAACTCGTTAGTTAACGAGCCAAGCCTGAGCTAGACCATGCTCAGCTTGATAAGCTCGCGAGCTAGCTTGATTCGGTGGCTTGTCGAGCTAAGCTCGCGAGCTACCTTGTTTTGAGCTTGTGGAAGGATGAATTACTCTTTTAAACATGAACATTGTCTTCTAATACAGATGTGTATGAAATTTAGATGTTATTTATAGTTTCTAGTGTTATTTCTATCATTTAAATTCTTATGTTTATACATTTTTCCATCAAAAATGATTTTAAATCGAGCCCATCTTGAGCCGAGCTTGTACTCAGCTTGACAAGCTATGTTAATGAGCATTTATCGAGCTCTACCGAGTCGAGCTCGAGCTAGATTATTTTTATTCAAGCCGAGCTCGAGCTCGAGCTGGATTATCAAAATTCGAGTTCGAGCCGAGCTCGAGCTGAAAAATTAATAAACGAGCCGAGCTCAAGCTAAGCAAAAACTCGACTCGACTCGGCTCGTTTGCAGCCCTAGCCATGCCTTCCTATAAAAACCCGCTGAGAATCCATCAGGGCCAGGGGCCTTGTATGGATTCATGTGAAGAACAACAGCCTGAACTTCATCATCTGTAACATGAGAAATAAGGAATGCAATCTCCTGAGCCCCAAGTCTATTATGAACCAGTGACTCCAACCGATTTCTATCAGGATGAATATCAGGATTACGAACACCAAAGAGGTTTTTATAGAAGGAGACAGCCTCCTCTGCAATCTTCTCAACATCTGTAATCTCCTCACCAGTCCCAGTAACCAGCTTGCGGATTGCCCTCTTTGCTGTGTGAATTTTAACTGCCTGATGGAAAAACCTTGTACTCTTGTCCCCCAACTCCAAAACATTAACCCTCGATTTCTGCTTATACAGACACTCCTCAGCCTTTCTGAACTCATCCAACTTCACTAGCAGTTCTGATACCAGAGCAAAAGACTCCTCTGATGGAGATGTGTAAGCCTCAGCCTTTGCATAGAGAAGTGCTCGTTCTGTCTCCTTAACCTTTGTACTAATATCCCCAAAATTTTCCTTATTCAGTTGCTTCAAAGCTTTATTTACCATAGTTAGTTTCAATTGAACCCGATGAAGAGGGTGTACATCAATCTGTGTCTCCCAAGCCTTGCTAACAAGAGGAAAGAAATCAGAACTATCAGCCCAAAAATCGAAATATTTAAAAGGTTTTGGGAGGGACTTCTGAACTGGTTTTGAAGCCACCAGAATGCCACAGTGATCTGAAAAATGCACAGTCATAACATCAATACGACAGTCTGGGAAAGCATCAAACCACTTCTCATTCACAAAAGCTCGATCCAACCTCTTAGCAAGTGGATTACCAACTTGATTATTGGTCCACGTAAACTGAGGACCAACCACCCTGTGATCCACCAGTTCCATTGAATTTATCCAATTCCCAAAATCCCCCATACAACTATTGAAGTTACATCGTTTGAAAACATCCTCTGGTTTGAGTACTGCATTAAAGTCTCCCCCAACTATCCACGGCTGACTACTAACCTTGATTCTAGCCAATTCAGTATAAGTGATCCTCCTTTCCATCTCATCATTGGATCCATAAACAGCAGTGAGAAAACAGCTCTCCCCCTCCACTGACTTGACCAAACAATGGACAAAGTTCTTGCTAGGAACAAGAACACTTAATTCGATACTATCCGGATCCCAAAATAACCAAATACGCCTCAGCCCACTGTCAACGTAATTTAAGTGTCTCTTCCAACCAGCACAGAAACCTTCAGCCACCTCATCTACTTTATTCTTCTTTACCCTGGTTTTCAATACAGCAACTACATCTACTTTATTCTGCCTAAGGACCGAATGCAAGTCCCTACGCTTAGAGGGTTTATTAAACCCTCTAACATTTTGGAATAGGATAATCATTGAGAGGAAGAGGGCTGGGACCCTCCCTTCTTTCCACCCTTCTTCGGAGCTGCCTGCAGAGTGACAACTACACCCTCATCCAGTGATCTTAGCAAATCAAAAGAATGAGAAACTGGAAGCACACTAGTCGGGCTAGGCTGTGGTGACCAAATACGAGGCTTAGCACCATTAACAACAAGCTGAAATTCCGCCTCAGAGGGCAAAGCAGGAGAAGCACACTCCACTGCATCAAAACTGGTATCCAGATTGATCCCCTGCATTCGTGAAGCAACCCCAGGTGAAGTGCCAATCGAACATTCTCCAAATCCCACCAAATTGGTCCCAATCATGACCCCCCCAGGCCCCTGAATATCAACCGAGGCATCCAGGGAAGACGATGCCACTACCTTTCCCTTTTTCAAGTCAGTATCCTCCTGAACCTTCTGCATATCTACCTGATCCACCTGCTTATCAACCTGAGTCACCTGTAAAACCCTATCATTCTGCCCCTTCTCCGTTTCCTTCCTCACCCAAACCTGTGTATGACACTCACAGACCCCAAAAAGCCCACAAGATGTACATACAGGGGGGAGATGAGCGTAAGTTACTCCCACCTTGATAGAAGTGTCATCATCAAGCCAAATTAGAACATGATCCGGAAACTCCCCATCAGCCCGTAACTCAACCAAGATCTTAGCATACCCTAATCGCCGTCCCATTCGAGTAGTCTGGTCAACTCCCAATGGTACACCTAGCCAGCTTGCCGCCCTGCTAAGTCCCTGATAGTTAACATATTCGAGAGGAAGATTAGAGAAACGAACCCAGATAGGAAGAGCCTTGCGTCCCATGTCTTCCACATCAATTCCTGGTGCCCAAGGACGCAAGTAAAGTAGGTTATCCAGATAAAACCATGGTCCACTGTCCAGAATCCAGTCACATGTTGCCTGCGAAGGCAATTGAATCAGCAGCAGCCGATCCCCCAACAGAGAAACACGAACAAGCCCATCACGGCCCCAGATTTTGTTTGCCCAACGGCGAAGAATCGGGAGCTCCGGCATCTGATGTAAGAATTGCCCTACTAGACTGTGATTCCAGCGAAGCGAGCCCTCCTCACGAACACTTTGAGGCATCCGGAGACCCCCTTTGTAGACCTCAGGCTTGATGTAGGTTAAGCGATTAGCCTCAGAGATACCGAACAGATCCGCCCAAGGCTTGAGAGGAACCCCCTGAGATGACGCCTCTACCTCCACCGCCGAAGACGCCATCAGAAGAAGCAAAGGGAAAACGAAGAGGAAATGGTGACCGGCGCAGGTGCGGCACTGCAGGGGCCGAACCCTAGCTGGAAAACGATCCCCGCGCAAAGATTTGGGAGAATTTTCTCTCACTTTATTAACAACATTTCTAACCGTCATAAATATTACTTGTACTGTTGCCAACAAAATTTCTTCAAAACTACTTTTTCCATCGTGTCATCAGAGAATATAGATTCTGGCAAAAATAATTTATCGTAAAACATCAATAAACAATGGAGCATCTATTCTACCTCGTTACAAGTGCAAAATCAAATTATTGTGATGTCTCTTCAACTTCCAAAATTGCATCCCACAACTTCGAACATTCAAACTCACCAAACACAAATCATGAAAACCACAACCAAACACAAATCATGATAACCAATATAATAAAGAAGCATCAAACCAAAACCAATCTCACAACTAAACTAAAACAAACATCTAGTTTAAAAAAAAAGGGCTAATACCACTACAACACCCGAACTATCAAAAAAATGTCACTTATGTCCTATTGTATCAAATATTCCATTCATGTCATGAACTATTATATTTTGTGTCATTTGTATCCTGTCAATTTTGTTGACCGTTAAAGATAACAGTTGACCGAACGGCGGTCAACGTAACATTGACTTTTGCTTATGTGGCAATGCCAACTCATTGACACCTCACATTTTTTATTTAAATTACATAAAACTTTGAAAATAAAATATTGAAAAAACTTTAAATTCAAGAATATTACTAAATAATATTCTATAACCCCAAAATTAAAAAAAAAAACTATTCTCTACCGATTTGCCTCTCTCGCTCTAAAAAATTTCCCCTTCTGCCTCGCCATCTACTTCGTCAGGAACGCGTTCGGCGGCAGTCGCACCCCGCCATCGGCATAATCATCCCCCATCATCGTCCTCACCACACAGTGTTGGAAAGGCTTGCTCTCGTTGAAGAATTTCATCAACAAAGCGGAGTCGGCGGAATCAGACCGAATGGGCAGAGGAGATTCGATTCAGCGACTGACCAAACAAATCTGAGAAGAGCTCTGAAATTTGACCAAACAGATCTGACCGGCACCGACGACCTCCCTTCTCTCCTTGCTCTCAACTAATTCGTTGGCCGTCGATCGGATAGGGAGCAGTGAGTGGATGAGACTGGCGACCAGGGCGTTCTGGTGTACGCCCTGGCCTGGAGATCGGAGGTCTGAACCGAGGCTGCGGAGGAGGAGACGGAGTAGTGGAGGAAGAAGATCGCCGATGCGAGGGCGAAGAAGAGGTCCGGGGGGAAGGGGAGGCAGGAGGTGGAGTCAGCGAGGAGGATTGCGAGGGCGAGGAGGAGGAAGAGGAAGACGACGGCGGCGGACTGGAGGGAGGTGAATCGGTGGACCGGGGTGCGGCCTTTGAGTAAAGGGTCGGCGTCGGAGGAGATTAGGGTTTGGTGGGCGAAGGCGATGAGGAGGAAGGTGATGATTAGGTAGAGCTGGAGGTGACGGAGGCGGGAAGCGGCGGGGAGAGGGTGGAAGGGTTTGGCGGTGTAGGACTGTGGGGATTTCAGATAAGAGCGGGCGGAGGAGATGAGGTGGTATAAACCCAGGGAGATGAGCGGCTGTTCATCGCCGATTTAGGGCTTGGGGAAGAGGTTGGTGGGACGAGGGGTGGGTTAATTTTTTTTTTATATTTTAATTATTACCTTTTTCTTATTTATTAATATTAGATAGAAAAATAAATAAAAATAAATATTAAAAATTCCACGTCAGATGCCACATCCGCACTGACTGGACTTTCTGTTAAAAACAAACGGTCAACAAAAATCAACATTAACGGAATCATAGTTCAGGACACAGATGGAATATTTGATACAATAGGACACAAGTGTCATTTTTGCGATAGTTCGGGTGTTGTAGTGGTATTAGCCAAAAAAAAAAAAACACGCCAAACTTCAAAACCAATGCACTACAATCGCCACAAACAAATTTTCCAAAGATAAAGCATAATCATAATATCAACTATTGTGTCGACGCCGGCGAGAGTCGCTATTCCTCCACCGTGGCGATGCTCAGACGGTCAGACCATCATCGGTTATCGCTTTACTACTTCCTACGAACCTTGGAAACCTAAAAAACCCAAGAAAACCCAGTAATTAGAAATAGAACAAAAAAGTTAGAACCAAAATCCAAATCTTATAGATAGAGAATCACACATGCAAACCGCCAACCATCACTTACCGACTGAACGGGGTTGCCCGGACCATCAATCTTGCAATTCTTCTGGGATTTGTTCGATTTGCATAGAAAATAAAAGAAGGAAGGGACAAGACATGGGGAGTTGGGGTTGCCCAGACCGTCACGAGAGAAGTAAAATGTATATTTTTTTGTTGTTGACTTTCTCCAGTTCAGAGAAACAAGAGGGGAGAGCGGCAGAAAAATGAAAGATGAGAAATATTTAGAACTGAAGTGTGGCTAGGGTTAAGTTTGAGTCTCCAAGTATGCTTATATAACTATTTCATGACCAAATTACTCCTCCGTTCTTGCATTAAAATTACCCTTGCCAATAGAGTCTCCCCTTGTGAAACATGAAAACATAAATAAGAATGCTCACTTAGAGTGTTAACAAATTAATGTACATGCTGTTAATTGTTATCTTAACATCTTTGATTCATTTTTATTTTAAATGCCCTCAATACACGACTCACAATCAATAGAATGGAATAATGTTCTCATTTCTCAAACGTCATTCTCTCAAATTATCGATCTCGATTTCATGATTACCAAAGTACATTTTGTAAAGAAATTCAAATTATTATCTAATGACTTGTTAGTTGAACATGTTAAGATCCCTTTCAAAATCTATCAACTTGATCGAAGTATGTGACTTTGATCTCGACTACTCGGGTAAGTATGGAAAACCAATAAGCTCGAGTCTGACTAACCAAAAACTTTATGTATAGACAACTACTAGGGTGGAAATTGGTACTGTATTAATTCCAAAAACCAAAATGCTGACTATCAAATAGAGCGCTAATTCCAACACTCTCAAAATTCCGAATTCCAAAACCCTTGTCAATGGATTCAGATTTCACACTCGAAGACGCTAGTCAACCAAAAGCAGCCAGAATAGTGGTGTGTTTGTGAGAGGGGAGAACGATGCTGGAATTCCTTACTATGGCGTTCTTAATGATAACATTGAATTCATTATACTGCAGGGCTACGAGTTGTACTATTTTAGTGTGAGTGGTATGACACCGCTGGACACGACACTATTACCATCAACACAACATGAAGGCTTAGAATAAATGAGCCATTCGTTTTAGCCAATGTAGTCAAAATCGCATTTCTACTTAAAAAGCGTTTTAGTGATCTAGATGCGAAACAACAAGCTTGTAAGCTTAAAAGAACATTTTTAACTACAATACTTGTAAAGACCGTGATTTTGTGTAGAAAAGTTTTGGTGATCTAGAAATGTAAAAGAGTAATTTTTTAAATTTTAAAACGCGGTTTTGACTACATGGGTTCTAGCTAGTCAAGCAATTCAAGTTTATCATGTGCAGTCTTTGAGAGAGACCCTAATTGGGGAATAATGGTTGAAACAAGACCAAGAAATTTGTTTCACATGCCTTCTAGTGAAGGAGAAGGAGAATTAGAAGAAGCCTATCAAAAAGACAATATTTTAATTGATGATCCTGGGGTTCTCCAAAATGAGGAAGATGATCACTGATAGACCGTTAATTGCACATGTTTTTACCCATATTCTTACACCGTTTGAGATGTTGATTCTCGTGTTTTAGGCCGATTTCACGCTAGGTTGTTCTTGTTTGTGATATTTCAGGTCCTAGTACGTGAATGAAGGTTTGGGAACGAGTTCGGGGTCGATTGGACGAAGATCGGATATGTGGCGAGAAGCTGAGGAAGCCACAAAGGCACTCCTAAAACCCACACGGCCGTGTAAGGAACCCATGTGGCCGTGTGGAAATTACCGAGCCTACACACGGGCACACGTGTAGGAAGCCTGAAGTCCACTTAATCGAAACTCCGCGTTTTGACACTCACACGGGAAGCTGGGTAAGCCACACGGTCGTGTGGCCTGCCCGTGTGGTCGGGAAAATCTGGTTTTAACGAAAATTCGAGCCAAAGGAGAGAGAATCGACTTTTTGGAGCAAAAACAGAGCCCTAGATAGAGAAAGTGTGAAGAACACATCCTAGAAGCGATCTTGGAGCTGGGTTTCATCAAATCGAGCTCGGAGATCATCATAGGAGTGAAAATCATCATCCCAGAGCAGATTCTTCCCATTGTTATGAGTATGACTGCTTTGTATTTTGTTTTCCTCTCTCTCTCTCTCTCTCTCTCTCTCTCTCTCTCTATGGAGTAGAACTCTCTCTCACTTGGGTATGAAGAACCCTAGTTCCATGTGTTAGAAATCTTGATTGTAATTACGTTTGGATTGTGATATTGCTTGATTATAATCGATTGAAGTGTTTTGAATGAGTCAATTGAAGTCTGATCACCTTTTATTAATTTCTGCTGCAACCTGAGATAGATAGAATCTGATTAGGTTGTTAGAGCTTCTTCAATTGGTAGTAGTGAATCGATTATACGAGAGTTAGTCGATTCACTGCTTTGTACTGGAATCTAATTCCAGTAGTGGAGTTCTGTGTTCATAGCCTCAGTTTTCTATCCCGGTGAAGACTAGTCGTCTGCCGGGTAGTTGGACTGAGAGGGCTTGGTCAGCTTAAGAGATTCCAAGCTACTGACTGATCTTCCGCAGTATAATCAGCAGTAAAGCAACCAAAAGTAATTACAACTGGAACCTAACTAAGGAGCTAGGGGGACTCATTCCCGAGTGACTCTTCCATTGTTTCAGAAAACCGAACCATTTTCTGCTTTCTTACTGCTTTTGCTTAAATCAACAATCACTCGACTTAGTTAGCTAGATAATAGATATTCACGGAGTAGGAAGTAGATCTAGACCCCGGGTTGACATTAGAGCTTGCCTGTTACTGCATTTCTGGACTGCGATTACACTTGGTCGCAGTTTGGTGTTGCGTTTTAGTGTGTCAATCACATAAACTGTACTACGGCAGGTTTGAAGATTATAACTAATTTGGTCACGTTTGTAGATCGGGAAATCAATTGTATCCTTCCCGCATAGCTTAATGTCTTAGCATGCCAGCCCCTAATACGAGCAGTGATCCTATCTACCAAGACTTGACACTCAACCTTACTGATCTTATCTAAAATCAGTGGGACACCCAGGTAGCGAACATGAAGACAGCCAATAGGGAACCCTGTACAAGTCGAGATAATTTCTTTCTCTTCATCCGAAATACCCGCACAGAAGAGCTAACTCTTCTCGGGATTGCATTTAAGACCAGAAATCCTGTAGAATTCCTCCAACAATCTTCAAATGCCTACAACTGCCCTAACAAACCTGTTTGAAAAAACTATAGATCGTCTGCGAAACAAAAGTGTGTAATCCCCAACTTCTTGCATCAAGGATAGAAAGGTACTTGATTCTTAATAGCAGCTTTATGTAACAAGCAAGAAATAATCTCCATGGAAATGGTAAAAACGTAAGGGGAAAGATGATCTCTTGCCTTAGTCCTTTACCATGATTAAATGACCCATAGAGACCCCCCATTAAAAGCTATTATGAAGCTAGGCGATGTCACACAAGTACAAACAAGTTCAGTATAAAAATCTAGGAATCCGATTGTTGTCATTACTCAAAACAAAAAACGCCAATTAACTTAGGGGTCGTTTGGATGGGTCTTTTTAATGAGGCAATGTGATACAATTGACTCAAAATGAGACAATTAGGTTCAATTGCTCCATTTGGTAACCAAAAATAGAAACGAAACATTTTGGGACGGGGAAACTAGAATTGCCTCATTATGCGCCAATTCAGAATACCTGGGGTAGGGGGAGAAATTCTTAATTGACGCGTTTTCTTTCTTCTTTCCCAATTGTGTCCTTCTCTTGTTCCCCCTATCTCTCTCCAAGAGACAAAAACTGACAGACCCTTCTCACTCCTCTTATCTTCTTCTCTTTCCATTCTCTCTTGTAGAGACAACCTTTCTCTTCTCTTTCTTCTCTTCTCTTCTCTTCTCTGCATATACAACCCATTCTGTATCTCATTTTTTATTTCGTCTCTCTTTGGCGGACGAAGCTTCCATGGCGGATAGAGGAAAGAAGAATCAAACCTAGAACAGTTTTGCTCTTAAATTGAGTTCTTAGAGGCTGGATTCTTCTTCATCTCTCGTCCCTTTCTTGTTTTTTCATCTAGCTACGAGAAAGTTGACTTTTTTGAAGGAGTGAATAAGAAGGGGGAGCTCATAGAATAAAAGGGATTTCATCCTAGATCTTGTTTTTTTCCGTGAGTCTTGCCAACCAATGCCCAACAAGTTTTTGACGTCTAGATTCTGCATGCAAGGTGATAAAATGGGTCAATGAAGGTTTTAGTTAGAGGAGTTGGAAACCCAGAATAAGCTTTTACAAATATTTTCTTTTTGATTGTGGTGTATTAGCTGTCTAATTGAAATTTGGGCTTTGCTATAGCCTAGATGTAGCAAATCTCCTCTGATTTAATTTTCGATCGATGGTAACAAGTATAGACTTTTCATTTTCAAAACCAGGATTCATGCTCAAGTCAGGCGCTTTCATTGGCTGGAAAATATGAAAGCTCACTCGAGAGATGATGAAACTAACAGAAAGAACCCAGAAACAGGGACAAAAAACTTGCAGAAGACAAGGGTAAATTTGTATTTTCCAAAAATGGATCATCCGCATTTCTCCATATCACAGTCCATTCCAAACGATACATTGTGGGCAGATTTACTCATCAAATTGATTCATTTTCTAAAATGAGTCTTTTGGTTCAAATTGACTCATTTTGAAAATGACCCATCCAAACGACCCCTTAATCAAATGCTTTCATAAGATCAATCTTCACTACACAGCGAGAGGTAATGAAAGATTTGTGATAATCCTTAACTAACTCTGATGTCATTAAGATATTATCACTAATAATCCTACCTTTCACAAATGTAGATCGTCTTGGAACAAACATAACTTTTACTTTCGAAATTAAATTTCTTTCCTATAATTGTTAATGGATTTGTATATATAAGATGTGAGAGATGATTCGATGAAATTTGAATTGTGATTGACTTTGCAGAATATGAAAGGGAAAACTGGGTGGCTATAAAGCTTTTAGGTTTGACATCTAGCTAGAGAGAAGTACGTTCAAAAAATCTTTGAATTGTTATCGATAAAAAAAAATCCTTCAATTATCAATTGTCCCTCAACCTCCTCAATTTTATGGGTTTAGACTCATATCCCAACAACATCAGATTTTTTATAACTTCTTCAAAATTCGAGATATAGAATATTAAAAAAATTATTTTTACTGGCTCCCGAATATTTGCAGCCAATCCATACCCCGAAATTGGACGTAGAGTGTCTCGTATACCTAATTGATCGTAGATGGGCTGTGTTTGTGGGCGAACAAAAAGAACCGCAAACTGACCCATCCGCCCAATCCGATCCACTCCATCTATATTTATAGTGAATATTAAGGTTTAAGGTTGTGTAAGTATTTTATTTTTGTGCAACTCGCCTCTTTTGGGTAGGGTACGGATTTTGGGTTACGTAATCCATAGAACCCGATCCAACCCGTGTTCCAACTATGATCATAAGTGTTCATATTCAAAACAAATTTGTGTCATATTTAAGCATGTTTGAGAGAAAATTAAGATATTGGTCATATTTTTATCTAGTGGTCTCCCTAACCTATTGCATTATTCTACTAAAAATTTAGGCGTAATTTAATATAGGCTATGCTTCAAATAATATTTTTGTTACAATTTTAGAAGAATAACATATTATGGATGTGTTCGCTTATAATATTTTTAGCTTCTTACGACAAATGTTTGTGGAAAAAGTTAGACATATGTTGAAGCAAATTGCATTTTGATACTTTTCATTTATTTGTTTGAAATTTTAATTAGTTCTTGTTAAATCCGAATGAGTATGAAAGAAAATAATTTTTATTTAAATTGAAACAGAGTTACAATTGATCTACTCGATCCCTAGCCAAGCCAAGAGACTTGGCACTTTTGACAATAGAAAAGAAAACACTCAATCCCAACTTCCCAAGACAAGATCACCTAGTTCTCAACTCCTGTGACCTATCTACTGAAGATGGTACCCAAAACAGCCCATGATAGATAAGGCAGAATCCCGAATTCTCTTACTACCAACCGCTACAATCAAAATGTAGAACTCACTCGCTATTTATACTGAGTAGAGGAAGTAGTCGTTTCCTACAAAGCGCTCCAGGTAGCGATTATGATTGCTTGCTGAGTAGAGGCGGTGGAGCTCTGGGAGAGCGGTTCTTCGATCTCTTGAGAGGAACAGAGAACTCCAGATTGACATATTCGAGATGAGGACAACAACTGCGATGGACGAAACCCAAAACTTGACCGTTCCTTTGGTATGCCACCGACACCGTTTTAAGTGACTGAGACGATGTCGTTTTAGCCAACAATTTCCCCCTTCGTCTGAGAAGTTGGAGGACCTGCAAAACAGAAGCAGACAGCACACTAGCAGACCAAGAATCCAAACAGAAAACATAAATGCATTCATTAAAGGCGGTTACAGGAGGAGCATGATACCGAGGGGGATTGAGAGTACAAAATATGGAAATATCGAAGATATTCCCCCTAAATTTTTGGAACTGGACACCAGTTCTTAACTACCTAAACACCAAAAGACTCATTCCCCCTGAACAAAAGGCTAAAAAAAAAACAGTACATAAGAGCACTACTACTTAAAGACAAGAGAAATAGAAGATTTAGGCAGGAGGGGCAGAGGCAGCTGAATAATCAGAGGAGGTATTGCCTTCGGAGATTGTAAACACAAGATCTCCAGACTTGCTGGATTCACCAGCAGATTTGGCCTTTTTCCCAGAAGAGGCCTTCTTAGCAGAACGAGATTTTGGAGGGGGGCCTAGAAGGGATGCAGAAGGAGGAGGAGGAGGAGGTATGTCAGTCGGCAGATCAAGTACCATTAGCACGTTTAGTGCACTGACATACATTGTGGAGGAGATGCTTCGAAACTCTGATAGATCAACACCTAGGTTGATCAACAATCGTGTGATGATGGAACCGAAAGGTAGGAGACATTTGTAATTTTCGTCCCCCACAGGGAGAAACTGGCCAAACATGATGCTTGCAAAGTCGAGCTTCCTTCTTGCTGTTGCGCTGGCAATAATCCAGAGATCCATGTGGAGAACACAGTCCTGGTTGAAGGACCGGGGAAGGAAAACGTGAGTGAGGAAATAATGAAAAATCCTCAGTCTCGGAGGCAGCCAGGATACAGGAATTGGGACATAAGAGCCACCAGTAGGCTCTGTGGAGAAGTTGATGTACTCCACTTCAATCTTGAACTCATGCTTCCAAAATTCAGATGGGTGAGCCAGACCAAGCCCCTGAGATGGAAAGCCGAGAATACCATTGAGAGCATCTACTGGGATGGTTAACAGGTGACCATAAACCAGTGTGGTGAACCTCCTCGAGCTTACTCCAGGACTCTGGAGATTTGAGAAGAAGTATTTGACAGCTCCTGGACAAGCAGGATGAAGAGGTTGACGAAGAAGAAAGTCCCACCCAAGCCCTTCGATATGAGAGATAATGTCATACTTATAGACATTAAACTCATAAGGATCAAGTTGGTGATGTGATGGAGCCTTCTCTTGTCAAAATGCTGGAGGTATCGATGGTGGTTCAGCACCCTGGGTTCATGGAACATGTATCCAGAAAAGGTGTGAACCATTGAAACGAAAGGGGCGAGGCATATAATCACTCATTTTTGGAAGGCTGAAATTCTCTCTGGGTTTGGATGATTTGTGTTGCTGAAAAGCGTGAGGAGAATAGTGGAAATGAGGGAGATTTATATAGGCTGGAGGAGGCGAGGAGCGGATGGAAGCCGAAGAGTTTTCCACAAGCAAAGGCAGGGAAAAGGGTAATGATTAGGTTGGAGCACCCATTGATATACCTTGGGACAAAGCAAGCATGAGCAGAAAGGCTCCTATTTGCTAAATCAAGACACGCAAAATACCTAGAGCATAAAAGGCCCAATCAAGATTTAGTTATAGAGATTACTAATCTGACATGCAGATTTGAGCCCTAGTTCTGTGCATATCTGCAAGAAACGTTCACTGGGGAGTGGCTTTGTAAATAGGTCGGCTAGTTGTGACTCAGTCGAAACAAACTGTAAGCATATATGTCCTGCTTGGATTAGGTCTCTAATAAAGTGATATTTTATTTCAATGTGCTTTGTTCTAGAGTGTTGGACAAGATTTTTTGTCATACTGATTGCACTTGTATTATCACAACATATTTGTATATCTTTGAAGTTAAAACCATAGTCAGATAACTGGGCTTTCATCCACATAATTTGGGCACAACAGCTTCCAGCTGCCATATACTCAGCTTCAGCTGTTGAAAGGGCTACTGCCCCTTGTTTCTTACTGAACCATGAAACCAGAGCAGGTCCAAATGAACTGAATAGTCCCTGAGGTGCTCTTCCTATCCACTAGACTTCCACCAAAATCTAAATCACTATAGCCAACTAGTTCAAATGAATAAGAGGTTGGATACCAAAGCCCTACATTGATTGTTCCTTTTAGATATCTGAAAATTCGTTTGACAGCTTTAAAATGGCTCTCTTTGGGATTTGATTGGAATCTTGCACATAACCCTACACTAAATTGAATATCGGGTCTGCTGGCTGTCAAATAGAGGAGTGATCCGATCATTCCTCTATATTTTTTCTCACAAAATGGTTTTCCTCCTTCGTCTTTGTCAAGTTTTATATTTGCAGCCATAGGTGTTAGACTTGTATTCACGAAATTCATATAGAACTTCTTAAGCATAGCTTCAGTGTAGCTGGATTGATTTATGAATATTCCTGACTTGGTTTGCTTAATTTGTAATCCTTGGAAATGTGATAGTTCTCCCATCATACTCATTTCGAATTCTGACTTCATGAATTGGCAAAATTTAGTGCACATTTGATAGACCGATAATTACACATGTTTTCACCCCTATTCTTGAGCCGTTTGAGATGTTGATTCTCGTATTTTAAGCCAATTTCCCGCTAGGTTGTGCGTTTATGTAATATTTCAGGACCCGACATTGGAATCGAGGCGAAGGAACGAGATTCGGGTCGAAAGGAGCAAGTGAGGCTTGAAGTGTGTTGGAGGACGAAAATACCCGGCCATGACCAGAAATACCCGGCCGGGTATTATTTTGAGGAGACCGGGTATTTGCTGTTTTGGGCGTCTGAGAAACAGAGAGGGTCCCGGTCGTGAAGCTTAAATCCCCGGTCGGGGATTATTGGACATGACCGGGGATTTTTCCCTGAAGCAAAACGCGCGTTTTAATAATACCCGGTCGAGACCCAAAATACCCGACCGGGTATTTCGATCGAGTATCGCGACAGGCAGCAGTTTTAAGGGAAAAGAAGGCTGAAAATCAAGGGTGACGAGTTTTAGAGAGACAGAGCGATTCCTAGAGAGAGAAAGCAACGAACCAGAGTTCCCAAGTGCCATAGCTAGATCTTCATCACCATTGGAGCCCGGCTTGAGCTTGGAGAAGTGCCGATTGACAACCAGGAGCAAAAATTCATCCTTCACAGTATGATTTCCGCGTCTGAATCTGCTTTTGCTTCTTTCTCCATGGAGTAGTTTCCCCATTCATCTGGGTATGGGGAACCCTAGATTTGTATGTTAGGTCTGATTTTAAGAACCCAAGTACAGAGTTTATGATTTGATTATATTCGATTGAGGCTTGAATGATTGAATGACTTGAATCCTGATCAAATTCCTGTTGTTTCTGCTTTAACCTAGAATGAGAATATCTGCCTAGGTTGATAGAGCATCCTTAATTGAAGGTAGTGAATTGGCGACTTTAGTCGAGGAGCCAATTCGCTATTCTGTACCGAATTCAATTCGGTAGTGGAGGTTTGGTTCGTTAGGGCCTCAATCTGTTTACTCCGGTGGAGGTTAGTCGCCCGCTGGAGACTCAGATTGAGAGGGTCTGGAGACCTTTAGTCGAGACTTCAGACTTTTTTAGAACCTTTCGCATTATAACTTTCATGAAAACTGAACTTGGTAAATTGCAATCCGGCTTAACTGGAGTCTAGGGGGAACCATATCCGGGTGACCTCTCTCGACTTGAAAACAACCGTTTAACTTGATTTGTTTGTTCGTTAATTTGGACTTGCACTAAATTTTCACTGCTAGATAACAAGAATTCACCGAGTAGTCATCAAATCTAGGACCCGGGTTGACATTAAAACCCAAACCCGCTATACTACGCTTTAGGATGTGGTTACACTTGGCTATTTTCTAGAGTGACAGTAGGAGTGAGTCAAGTTTTTGGCGCCGTTGCCGGGGACGGCTAGGTTGTTGAAGAAAAGTGATTTCTGTTACTTTAGCATTTTCATTTTCGCATTGAGTGTTTGTTCTTTCCCACTTGTGCCTTCACGGGTTTGCATTGCTTGATTGTGTGCAGATAGTGCATGACCCGTAGCCAGTCGGGAGGTTTACTGTCGTTGGATCCATAGATTGAACGCACCTGCCACCAACTTAGAAGACAACAGCGAGCTAGACTGGCTACGGTAGAGTGCATAGACGGCCATTTGAGCAGCGAGTCCGAGGACGAGTACGAGATGGAAGGCGACCACAACCCACCCCCGGTGAATCGGCTCTTGGGGAACGACCCTAGACCCCAGGCAGATGGGGTTCATCATCATCCACCGCCGCAGGGTCCCACCTTGGAGTACTACTACACTCCACGGATTGCTGACATCCGCCCGGTCATCCTCTCTCCGCCCATTCCAGCGAACAACTTCGAGATCAAGCCATGCTGGATTCAGCTCATTACATCCTCTATCCAGTTCCATGGCTTGAAGGATGAGGAGGCAAGGGTGCACCTTTCCCGTTTTCTGCAGCTGACGAACGGGTTCAAGCTGAACGGTGTCCCGGATGACGCAATCTGCCTTCACCTCTTCTCCCATTCTCTGGCGGGGAATGCTAAGAGGTGGTTGGAGACCCAGCCCCCATTGTCCATCACTTCTTGGGACGATCTGGCAGACAAGTTCGTGCACATGTACTATCCGGCATCGAAGACCACAGAGATTCAGCTGGAGATCACTCAATTCCGCCAAGAGCCAGACGAGTCACTTCGTGATGCATGGGAGCGGTACATGGGATATTTCTGGCAGTGTCCCCATCATGGCTTTAGTGATGCATTCACAGTGGGGAACTTCTACAGTGCTCTCTCCCCGGACAGCCAGAGGGTGATTGAGTCCCTATGCCCAGGAGGGGATATTCTCACTAAGACTCCACCTGAGCTGAACCAGATGATCAGTACCTTGGCTGCCCGAGATCATTCCTGGGGGCAGAGCAGCAGAGGCAGAAATTCCCGGGACCGTGGTGTGCACGCTATGGAGGCCAGGTCCGGGTTAGAGCAGCAGGTGGTTGAGTTGGTGCAGACATTGAAGCAGCCCAACAGTCTTATTCCGGGACGAGGTACAGCTACGCCTCTAGTAGCCCAGTGTTAGTGATGTGAGAGCCCGAATCATCTGGTGGAGGACTGTTAGGCTATGAGGGAGTCCTCTACACCCTAGGAGCAGTTGGCCTTCATCGCCAATGCATGGCGCCTCGATCCATACAGTAACACATACAATGAGGGGTGGCGCCAGCATCCCAACTTCGCTTGGAGTAGTAACACCACTAAACCACCTGGTTTCCCAGAGCCAGCAGGTGGTTTTCAGCAGAGGCAGCCTTTCCAGGCTAGACAGGGGCCAGTTCCACCGCAAACGCCCTACCAGCCTAGACAGGGGCAGCCATTCCAGCAGCCCCATCGTCAGTATGCCGAGCCAGCAGCAGTTCCAGCTTCAGATAATCAGATGGCGGAGCTGAAAAACATTTTAGCGGCATTCATGATTACCAGCCAAGCAAATTTTGCCAGGATAGACCAGAGCATCGCCTCGCTGGAGGCAGGTCAGAGGAACCAAGGTGCTATACTGCAAGACCTCCAACACCATATTGGAGGAATATCCCGCCAGAACAACACCAGGGCACAGGGGACTCTGCCTGCCACCACCATCCCCAACTCTCGCGAGCCGCACCAGCAGCTGGATGCCATCTTCACCAGGAGTGGCAGGCCCACATCGACTGATCCTGCCTCGAGCAAGGAGGAGGAACCACTACCTGCTTCAGCACTTCCAGCTGACGATGCAGAAGTGCGGGTGGAGAAGGAAGCCCCTACTCCCAAGCCACAACCAGTGGTTAAGGAGCATATACCCCAGATTCCCTTCCCCACTCGCCTACACAAAGACAAGCTGGAGACTGAGTTTGCCAAGTTTATGGCAATGTTGAAGCAGCTCAACATCAACATACCGTATGTGGAGGCACTGTCGAAGATGCCCAAGTACGCGAAGTTCATGAAAGATTTCCTCACCAACAAGAAGAAACTTGGGGATCTATTGATAGTGCTGCTGAGCGAGGAGTGTTCTGCTATCCTGCAGAACAAGCTGCTCGAAAAGCGCAAGGACCCAGGGAGTTTTACTATCCCTCTTACTATTGGCAGCATGCATGTAGGCAAGTCCTTGGCGGACCTAGGCGCTAGCATAAATGTCATGCCATATAAGTTGTATAAAAATCTAGACCTAGGTGAACTCAGCCCTACTAGGATGAGCATTCAGCTAGCTGATCGTTCCGTTGTGCATCCTAGGGGTATCATAGAGGATCTGCTTGTTAATGTAGGTGCATTCACATATCCAGTTGATTTTGTTATTCTTGATATACATGAGGATGTGGATGTGCCTTTGATTCTAGGTAGACCATTTCTTGCCACCGCCAAGGCACTTATTGATGTGCATGATGGTAAACTGATCCTGCGTGATGGAAATGAACAAGCTACCTTTTCTGTGACTGAATTCGATCACTGTGCTATGATTGCTGTCACACCTGTGCATGCTATTTCTGACCGGGTACACGAGCCTGTCGTGTATCCTTATGCATCTCCCACTTTGCAGGACCCTCCTCTCACTCCTTCGGCGCCACTCCATCCAGCCTCCCCTCCGAACAAAAAGATCAAGGAGGAGTGGCGGCCGAAGCAGCCGGTTGCCAAGCCTGCACGGAAGAAAGGTGGAGACCACTATGAGCTGGTTCCACCCCCTGCACCACGACCACCCCGACCATCCGAGTACTCACTCGCCTGCATCTTGTCGGATGGCCAGGTCGAGCTGACCAATGCTGGTGGTCGCATCCGTCGGGTGCATGGCCACAGTTTGAAGCTGTACCTCAAGAGCGACGTGGATCCGCTCTTGGAGGCACCTGTTCCTGCACCCCTCTGAGTATCCACCATGGGCGTCCAGCTACAAGACGGTAAAGAAGCGCTTGTGGGGAGGCAACCCCACCACGGTTTTCATTTATTTCTTTTGTTTTGGGTCGGATTGCCAATAGCTTTGGCTTTGGTTTGTTTTCTTTTGTTTTGGATGATTTAATATTGGGCTGACCATTGGACCTAACGTATTGTGTTTGAGCTCTTTGATTTCCTTTAGATGTGCCTGTGTACCTGACTGGTCCTTTCTCCAGTCCGCTTCATTTCGACTGGTCCTTTCCAGTCCCCTACAGTCCATGCACACCGGTAACATCGTTCCCCTTTCCTTCCCTCTTGTCCATTGAGGGCAGTGTTGATCTTAAGTGTGGGGGGATGTTTATCTTTTGACTGCATTAGATCTGTTTGTGTGCTTGGAGCCTAGTCCACTGTCCAAATTTTTAAATTTGAGGGCTCCAAGTACGTGTTCCTTGCAATTGCCTGCTCAGTATGCTTTGAATTGACAGTCTCTTTAGTAATGTACAACCTAGGGAGGTAGTGTAGCACTATGGAGGATGTTGATGCATTTAAGAAGTCTCATTTCTTCTTCATATTGTGTTGGTTGATTGAGTGAATTAGTGATCCTAGGACCCTTGAATGGTGTGGTGTTGTGGACTCTTTACCTGTCATGGACTCTTGTATCATGTGTTGGAAATAACAGGTGCTCGAAAATGTGCTTTAAAACAACGTCTCCCGTGCGAATAGGGCGAAAGTGTGTAAGGGGAGACGGGAATCCGTTCCCAATTTCCACCTACTACCTCCAGCCCCCTTACATGTCTTTCCCCACACGAGGCTCGAGACATCCGCTCCTGGCATGGCTGGTAAGAGTCGGGCTCCCGCAAAACCTCTGCTAGGTGGGAGCCCCCATTTTCTGAAAAACAGGTTGGAACCCTTGGAAAAGAAGAAGAAAAAAAAACAGAAAAACAAGCAAAAAAGAAAGAAAAGGGGTTCCAACCATCTTCAAGAAGAAGATAGAGCACCTTGAAAAATGTGAGTCCATGATCTTTTGTTTTTGAGAGTCTTTTCATCCACGATTCATTTGTCCTCTATTCACTATTTGCCATGATGCCGACTTGAGACTAGCGTTCTCGCCGAGGAAGCTACGAGATGACTTGTGCGTCGGTTGACCTCGTAAGCTGCTAAATGATCTAGGAAGTCCTCTACCTACGATCGAGGTTATTTGTTGCTCTAGAGGTCTGGAGAGTTGCATTGGTTTGAGCTAGGTTTGCTTGGGGACAAGCAAACGGTTAAGTGTGGGGGAGTTTGACAGACCGATAATTACACATGTTTTCACCCCTATTCTTGAGTCGTTTGAGATGTTGATTCTCGTATTTTAAGCCGATTTGACGCTAGGTTGTGCGTTTATGTCATATTTTAGGACCCGACGTTGGAATCGAGGCGAAGGAACGAGATTCGGGTCGAAAGGAGCAAGTGAGGCTTGAAGTGTGCTGGAGGACGAAAATACCCGACCATGACCAGAAATACCCGGCCGGGTATTATTTTTTGGAGACTGGGTATTTGCTGTTTTGAGCGTCTGGGAAACAGAGAGGGTCCCGGTCGTGAAGCTTAAATCCCCGGTCGGGGATTTTTCCCTTAAGCAAAACGCGCGTTTTAATAATACCCGGTCGAGACCCAAAATACCCGACCGGGTATTTCGACCGGGTATCGCGACAGGCAGCAGTTTTAAGGGAAAAGAAGGCTGAAAATCAAGGGTGACGAGTTTTAGAGAGACAAAGCGATTCCTAGAGAGAGAAAGCGACGAACCAGAGTTCCCAAGTGCCATAGCTTGATCTTCATCACCATTGGAGCCCGGCTTGAGCTTGGAGAAGTGCCGATTGACAACCAGGACCAGAAATTCATCCTTTACAGTATGATTTCCGCGTCTGAATCTGCTTTTGCTTCTTTCTCCATGGAGTAGTTTCCCCATTCATCTGGGTATGGGGAACCCTAGATTTGTATGTTAGGGTCTGATTGTATGAACCCAAGTACAGAGTTTATGATTTGATTATATTCGATTGAGGCTTGAATGATTGAATGACTTGAATCCTGATCAAATTCCTGTTGTTTCTGCTTTAACCTAGAATGAGAATATCTGCCTAGGTTGATAGAGCATCCTTAATTGAAGGTAGTGAACTGGCGACTTTAGTCGAGGAGCCAATTCGCTATTCTGTACCGAATTCAATTCGGTAGTGGAGGTTTGGTTCGTTAGGGCCTCAATCTGTTTACTCCGGTGGAGGTTAGTCGCCCGCTGGACACTCAGATTCAGAGGGTCTGGAGACCTTTAGTCGAGACTTCAGACTGATTTAGAACCTTCCGCAGTATAACTTTCATGAAAACTGAACTTGGTAAATTGCAATCCGGCTTGACTGCAGTCTAGGGGGAACCATATCCGGGTGACCTCTCTCGACTTGAAAATAACCGTTTAACTTGCTTTGTTTGTTCGTTAATTTGGACTTGCACTAAATTTTCACTGCTAGATAACAAGAATTCACCGAGTAGTCATCAAATCTAGGACCCGGGTTGACATTAAAACTCAAACCCGCTATACTACGCTTTAGGAAGTGGTTACACTTGGCCATTTTCTAGCGTGACAGTAGGAGTGAGTCAACATTTCAGGATTTGTTGATACAAATACTATAGCGTCGACATATATTTGAACAATCAAAGTTTCTAAGTTTTCTTTCTTGATGAACAGTTTTTTATCAACGTTCCCTTGTGAAAAGCCTTCATTTTTCAAATAGGTTGATAATTTTTCATACCAAGCTCTAGGAGCCTGCTTTAATCCATATAACACTTTAGACAGCTTGTACTCATGGTTAGGATGATTAGGATCAATAAAACCTAGTGGTTGACTTACATACACTTCCTCTTTTATTTCACTATTTAAAAACACACTTTTTATGTCCATTTGGTATAGAGGAATTTTCATATAACATGCATATGCACACAACATTCTAATCGATTCAATACGTGCAACTGGAGCAAAAGATTCTTCAAAATCAATTCCCTCTTCCTGTAAATATCCTTGAGCCACTAACCTTGCTTTATTTTTAATTACTTGTCCTTCTTCATCTGTTTTGTTTATGAAAACCCATTTTTTCCTATGATTAAGCAATCTAAGGGGCGAGGAACAAGTTCCCAAACATGCAACCTAGCAAACTGGAGTAATTCTTCTTGCATAGCATTTAACCATTCATCATCAAGCAAAGCTTCTTTATAGTTCTTGGGTTCTAAAAGAGAGATAAGGACATACTGACCTGGTTGGTATTTTCCTCTGGTATGTATACCTTCATTTAGCTCACCAATGATTTGTGAAGGTGGATGCCGCTTTTGAATATGAGGTTGTGCCTCCTTCCTTTATTCTTCTTTGCTTGACTCGTCACTTGATTCACTTTTGTCTTTCTGATTTTCTTTTTGCGTAAACTCTCTTTGCTGCTCCTCAGTGCTTCCTTTTTCATTCAACATAGGAAATAGAAGTTCTATACTCCCAACAGAAACTCAGTTAGTACTTTCTGATTCATCAAATTTTACGAACACTGATTCTTCAACCTTTCTAGTTCTTAGGTTATATATTCTATATGCATGATAGACCGTTATTTACACATGTTTTTACCCTCGTTCTTACACCGTTTGAGGTGTTGATTCTCGTGTTTTAGGCCGATTTCACGCTAGGTTGTGCTTGTTTGTGATATTTCAAGTCCTAGTACGTGAATGGAGGCTTGGGAGCGAGTCTGGAGTCGATTGGACGAAGATCGGACGCGTGGCGAGGTGTCATGGAAGCCGCACGGGCAGAACAGGGCATCACACGGCCGTGCAAGTGAGCAAGATGGCTGTGTGCTTTTTGCCGAGGCCACTCACGGGCAACCCATGAACTTCACACGACCGTGCTAAGTGCAATTCTGGCCGTGTGATATTTGCCGAGGCCGAGCACGGGCAAACTGGGATTCTCACACGGCCGTGCACCCTGGCCGTGTGATAAGCCTGAGGATCGAACTTAATGAAACGTTGCGTTTTGAGCCGCACGGCCAAGTGGGTGAGTCGCGCGGCCGTGCACCCTGGCCATGCGAGTCGGGGAATCCTGGTTTTAGAGCCTATTCCGAGCCAAAAATGAGGGAATCGAGTTTTCAGAGCAAAAACAGAGCCCTAGAGAGAGAGTGCGAAGAACACATCCTAGAAGCTATCTCGGAGCTGGGTTTCGTCGAATCGAGCTTGGAGATCGTCATAGGAGTGGAAATCATCATCCCGGAGCAGATTTTCCTCATCGTTATGAGTATGACTACTCCGATTACTGTTTTCTCTTCTCTCTCTATGGAGTAGAACCCTTCTCTCACTTGGGTATGAAGAACCCTAGTTCCTGGTGTTAGGGATTTGATTGTAATGACTTGGGATGATATTACTGTTTGATTTTAATCGAATGATGCATGTTTATTGAATTGATTTGAGTCTGATCAGCTTTTCTAGATTTCTGCTGCAACCTGAGTTAGATAGAATCTGATTAGGTTGTTAGAGTCTCTTCATTCGATAGTAGGAGATTGGCTATACGAGAGTTAGCCATTTTACTGCTTTGTACTGGAATTCAATTCCAGTGGTGGAGTTCTGTGCTTACTGCTTCAGCTTTCTATCCCGGTGAAGACTAGTCGTCTGCCGGGTAGCTAGACTGAGAGGGCTTGGTCAGCTTAAGAGATTCCAAGCTACTGTCGGAGCTTTCGCAGTCTAATCAACAGTAAATCAACCCAGGGGAATTACAATTGAACCTAACTAAGGGGCTAGGGGGACTCAATCCCGAGTGACTCTTTCCTGACTTTGAAAACCGAACAATTTACTGCTTTCTTACTGCTTTAGCTTTAACAACAATCACTCGAATTAGTTTGCTAGATAATAGAGAATCACGGAGTAAGCAGTAGATCTAGACCCCGGGTTGATAATATAACTTGCCTGTTACTGCATTCCCGGACTGCGATTACACTTGGTCGTAGTTTGGTGTTTTGTTTTGGCGTGTCAAGTTTTTGGCGCCGTTGCCGGGGACCCTCTAGGTTATTGGGGAAACGTGAGAATTTGTTACTCTAGCTCTTTCTTTATTGCATTTTTCTCTTCCACCTGTGTGCCTTCACGGGTTGTTTCTGCTGACTGTGTGCAGGTAGTGCATGACCCGTAGCCAGTCGGGAGATCTACTACCGTTAGACCAGGAGCTTGAACGAACTTGCAGGAACTTCAAGCGAGCTCTAAAAGCACGACTGGCTGCGGAGGAGGAGCTATCACAGCTGCAGTTAGAAGAAGAAGAAGGCGAGATGGCTGATCCAGAGAACCGTGATGTGATCCCGGAGGAGCAGACCATGGGATCCTACTGGACCGCTAGGGCTGCAGACATGAGGTCACCCATTCAACACCCTCATGTCCCAGCCAACAACTTTGAGGTGAGCACCTCAGTGATCACCATGCTGCGCGGTTCAGTGGTGTTCCGTGGTAAGGAGGGAGAGTGCCCTCGATCACATCTCAGGCGATTCCACGAGCTCATCGACGGAATCAAGATCAATGGAGTACCAGCAGATGCCATCCAGCTGAGGTACTTTCCATTTACTCTGGAGGGGCAAGCCAAGGAGTGGCTAGACACTCGACCTCCGGGCTCCATCACCACGTTCGCCAGCCTGGCGGACAAGTTCCTCACCCGCTACCATCCTCCATCCAAGACAGCTGATCTGCAGAAGCAAATTACACATTTTTCTCAGGATGAGGATGAGACCATTAGGGATGCTTGGGAGAGATACACCAGCCTCTTTCTCAGGTGTCCCAATCATGGTTTCAATGATGCATTCAAGTTGGGCACCTTCTATCACGCCCTCTTCCCGGAGGACAAGCAACTGATTGATTCGGTTTGTGGCGGGAACATGCTGACAAAAACCCCGCCACAGCTGAATCAACTCTTTGAGGAGATGGCGGAGAACGGGTACGACTGGGGCACTGCCCGGAGATCGAGACGAGCACCTGGACGTGGTGTGCATGCTGTGGGCACCCAGTCATCTGATTTGGTGCAGGTGGTATCGAAGCTGGTTTTAGCTATCGATCGTTCTGGTTTGATTGCAGGTACAGGACAGCCGCAGGCGATGCACTGCCAGTGGTGTGAGAGCTCTCATCACACCATGGAGGACTGTCAGGCGATGAGGGAGTCGTCTACTCCCCAGGAACAGGTGGACTTCATCGGGAATGTCAGGCGCTTTGACCCCTACAGCAACACCTATAACGAAGGGTGGCGCCAGCATCCTAACTTTTCCTGGGCTGGGCCAAATCCCAGACCACCAGCTCCCCAGGGACCACCCGGTTTTCAGAGGCCTCCATATTAGCCCAGACAGGGGCAATTTCAGCAGCAACAGTCTCTCTACCAGCCCATGCCGGGGCATGCTGCTCAATCACAGCCGCGACCTTTCCAGCAGCCAGGTGCAGCCCCTGCTGCCCCAGTGCAGACTGATCAGTTGGCTGAACTGCGGGACTTGGTGGGTTCTCTCGCCAGTTCTAGTGCTCAGAAATTCAACACTATTGAGCAGTTCATGGAGAAGGCCTCGGGTAAATTCTTGGCTCTTGAAGCTGGTCAGAGGAACACACAGGCTGTCTTGCAGGATATCCAGACCTAGCTAGGGAGCGTGGCTCAGGCAGTGGCCCAACAAGCTCCTGGTACTCTACCCGGGCAGACTATCCCTCATCCGCCAGCCCCGAATGAACACTGCAATGCCATCATGACCAGGAGTGGCAAGGTGACTGTTGATCCCCCTGTTCGGGCAGAGGAGAGAGACCCCTGTTTTAGTGTCTCCAGCAGTTGAAGAAGAAGCAGACAAGGAGGTTGAGGCACCTGCAACTAAACCTCAACCGGTAGTGAAGGAATATATCCCGAAACTTCCCTTCCCTACGCGGTTGCACAAAGACAGGCTGGAGGCAGAGTTCGAAAACTTCATGGCCATGCTTAAGAAGCTGAATGTCCAAGTGCCTTTCCTGGAGGCACTATCTCAAATGCCTAAGTATGCGAAGTTTCTGAAAGAGCTTCTCTCAAAGAAGCAGAAGCTGAGTGAGCTGGCCACTGTGGAGCTCAGCGAGGAGTGCTCGGCTATTCTGCAGAACAAGCTTTCGCAGAAGAAGAAGGACCCTGGTAGTTTTACTATCCCGTGCTCTATTGATAAATTGCACGTAGAGAAGTCCTTGGCGGATTTAGGTGCTAGTATCAATGTTATACCATATAAATTGTTCAAGAAACTAGACCTAGGTGAACCCCGTGCTACTAGGATGACCCTTCAACTAGCTGACCGATCTGTAGTGCATCCTTGGGGCATAGTGGAAGACCTTCTGGTTAAGGTTGGCAAATTCAAATATCCTGTGGATTTTGTTGTCCTGGACATCAATGAGGACACAGAAGTGCCCCTTATACTGGGAAGACCTTTCCTGGCCACCGCCAAGGCTCTCATAGATGTGCATGATGGGACCTTAGTTTTGAGGGATGGCGAGGAGCGAATAACGTTTTCAGTTGCTAACACTCTACCTGCTTCGTTACCTCTGCATGTTGTATCTCACCAGGAGCACGAGTCTGTCGTGTATCCTTCTGTGTTGCCTATTTTGCAGGATCCGCCTCTCATACCTTCGCCGCCACTCCAGTCCACACCGCCCCCAAAAGAACAGATCAAGGAGGAGTGGCGGCCGAAACTGCAGGCAGCTAAGCCTGCTCAAAAGAGAGCAGGAGACCACTACGAGCAGGTCCCGCCCCCACCTTGGCCATCCGAGTATTCACTCGCTTGCATCTTGCCGGATGGCCAAGTCGAGCTGGCAAATGCTGGTGGCCACATTCGTCGCGTGCCGCCACCATTTGAAGCTGTACCTCAAGAGCGATGTGGATCCGCTCTTGAAGGAACCTGATCCTACACTTCCCTGAGCATCCATACTGGCGTCCAGCTAAAAGACGGTAAAGAAGCGCTTGTGGGGAGGCAACCCCACCAAGGTTTGTTTTTCTTTCGTTTGTTTTTGTCGGTTTGTCCACTTGGAACTATGGTTTCTATCACCCAGTGTGTTTTGCTGATGCTAGCCCCGCTGACTGGTCCACTTCCAGTCCCCCAGCAGTGTTTCAATCCGGTAACATCGTTCCCCTTATCTCTCCCTCTACTCCATTGAGGGCAATGTCGTGCTTAAGTGTGGGGGGGTGCTTTGTATCGGTTGGAATATATATTTTGGTGCTTAGAGCCTAGTCCGCTGTCCGAATCTTACGATTTGAGGGCTCCAAGTACTGCTGTTTGATCATATTGGCACTATGTTTTGATGGATGAATTGATTGGTTTTCGGATTAATGCATGACAACTTGTTTGCGACTAGGACAACCTATGACGAGGACTGAGATGTGCAGTAGAACGATGTAGGGGTTCAGTTTTTCAACTGTTTGCTTGCCAACTGTGACTTGATCTGATTACTTGTTCTTGACAGTCGTTTATGCATCTAGTTCAGGGTATCAGAATGTGAGATAGAGCATATAGGTAGCCATGTGAGATTTGAGCCTGCTCGTTTCTTTCTTGTGCGATAGATCCCTCTTCCATGATGTGTAGCATTCACGTTGTCACTAGCTAAGATGATGGGGGCATAGGATTAGCCCACGCCCAAAACTGACTGTCCTGATGTGTCATATCCCCTAGTCAGCCCCTTGAGCCGTGTGTTATCTCTTCTTTTGGTCTCTAACGAAAAAATCACCCTTGTTGCATCTTTTAGAAGGTTCCACAGAGTGGTTTTTACATATTCTCTGCTGTTTCTGCTAAAGTTTATGTGAGTGTTGGAGGTAGTGCTTAAAAGTTGGGCAGATGTTTGAAATATGTGCAGAAGTGGTGGCTCTCTTAAGAAATGAAAAGAAAAATGAAAGAAAAACAACGAAAAATTGAAAGCAAAAGAGAGCCACTACCAAAAATCTGAATAATGCCCATTGAGTAGTGTTTCTTAGCAGTCTGGCTTGGAAATGCTGATGTTTATACCTCCTTCGCTTTTGTGCTCTTGAGATATTGAGTAATGCAGAATAGCAGAAAGAAAATACCGGTTTGTTTGACTGTGATTGTGTGTTTGGAAAATGTGGAACCTTGTGCTATGAATACTTCCACCACTTAAAAGGCCTTTTCCCCATGTCCAAGACCCTAGCCAGTCATTTGAACCTGTGTCTAAGACCCTCGATTAGTTAGTGGTGACACCCCATATGTGAACTCTAGCATTTAGAGGCTGCCATCATGGTGAAGAGATGATAGGGATTGAGAGAAATAGCATGCGCATCTTTCGCATCAAATTGTCCTGACCCCACTGGTCGAGAGTGAGTGATTCATTTTCATATTCTCTACACTCTTGTACCCCGGTGAGGACCTAGATTGCTCGGTCTCTATTCTGATGTCTTGAGTTGGATGCATGAGTTGACTGTTTTGAGTAAGTGGTTGAGTCAAGTCTAGGTTGGTTGGTGAACAGAAGGGAGACTCTTCCTTTACTCGATTTGCTGCACTCGAATGTCCTTTATGGTGGTTGTCCAGGTTGCTATTGAGATTGTTCATGTGTTGATGTTTGAAAACCAGTACGATTCAAGTGTTCTGTGCCTTTATGACTAGTCCCCAATGTTGGTTGATTGAAATATGTATGCTTACCTGGTGTCTGAATTGGTTTGCTTGGGGACAAGCAAACGGTTAAGTGTGGGGGAGTTTGATAGACCGTTATTTACACATGTTTTTACCCTCGTTCTTACACCGTTTGAGGTGTTGATTCTCGTGTTTAGGCCGATTTCACGCTAGGTTGTGCTTGTTTGTGATATTTCAGGTCCTAGTACGTGAATGGAGGCTTGGGAGCGAGTCTGGGGTCGATTGGACGAAGATCGGACGCGTGGCGAGGTGTCAAGGAAGCCGCACGGGCAGAATAGGGCATCACACGGCCGTGCAAGTGAGCAAGATGGCCGTGTGCTTTTTGCCGAGGCCACTCACGGGCAACCCATGAACTTCACACGACCGTGCTAAGTGCAATTCTGGCCGTGTGATATTTGCCGAGGCCGAGCACGGGCAAACTGGGATTCTCACACGGCCGTGCACCCTGGCCGTGTGACAAGCCTGAGGATCGAACTTAATGAAACGTTGCGTTTTGAGCCGCACGGCCAAGTGGGTGAGTCGCGCGGCCGTGCACCCTGGCCGTGCGAGTCGGGGAATCCTGGTTTTAGAGCCTATTCCGAGCCAAAAGTGAGGGAATCGAGTTTTCAGAGCAAAAACAGAGCCCTAGAGAGAGAAAGTGCGAAGAACACATCCTAGAAGCTATCTCGGAGCTGGGTTTCGTCGAATCGAGCTTGGAGATCGTCATAGGAGTGGAAATCATCATCCCGGAGCAGATTTTCCTCATTGTTATGAGTATGACTACTCCGATTACTGTTTTCTCTTCCCTCTCTATGGAGTAGAACCCTTCTCTCACTTGCGTATGAAGAACCCTAGTTCCTGGTGTTAGGGATTTGATTGTAATGACTTGGGATGATATTACTGTTTGATTTTAATCGAATGATGCATGTTTATTGAATTGATTTGAGTCTGATCAGCTTTTCTCGATTTCTGCTGCAACCTGAGATAGATAGAATCTGATTAGGTTGTTAGAGTCTCTTCATTCGATAGTAGGAGATTGGCTATACGAGAGTTAGCCATTTTACTGCTTTGTACTGGAATTCAATTCCAGTGGTGGAGTTCTGTGCTTACTGCTTCAGCTTTCTATCCCGGTGAAGACTAGTCGTCTGCCGGGTAGCTAGACTGAGAGGGCTTGGTCAGCTTAAGAGATTCCAAGCTACTGTTGGAGCTTCCGCAGTCTAATCAACAGTAAATCAACCCAGGGGAATTACAATTGAACCTAACTAAGGGGCTTGGGGGACTCAATCCCGAGTGACTCTTTCCTGACTTTGAAAACCGAACAATTTACTGCTTTCTTACTGCTTTAGCTTTAACAACAATCACTCGAATTAGTTTGCTAGATAATAGAGAATCACGGAGTAAGCAGTAGATCTAGACCCCGGGTTGATAATATAACTTGCCTGTTACTGCATTCCCGGACTACGATTACACTTGGTCGCAGTTTGGTGTTGTGTTTTGGCGTGTCAATGCATGTCCTTTAATTGAGTATCCCAAAAATATACCCTGATCGGATTTGGAGTCAAATTTGTACAAGTGATCTTTTGTATTCAAGATGAAGCACTTACATCGGAAAGGATGGAAGTATCCTAGATTAGGTGATTTTTGTTTAATGATCTCATAGGGAGTTTTGTTTATGATTTTCCTAATTAAAACTCTATTTATGACATAAACAACAGTCATAACGGCTTCTCCCCAAAGAAATTTAGGAGAACCATACTCTAATAACATGGTTCTGGAAGTTTCTATTATGGTTCTGTTTTTCCTCTCCACAACACCATTTTGTTGTGGTGTTCTTGGAGCAGAGAAGGTGTGAGTAATACCTTTATCATTACACATTTTACCAAACTGATCAGAAATAAACTCACCTACATTATCACTGCGAATAGCTTTTATACCATTCTTTGATTCAGTTAGAATAGGATACACAAAAATTTTAAAATACACAAAGGCTTCATCTTTGGATGATAGAAGGTATACCCAAGTGTATCTAGAAAAATCATCAACAAGTATAAAAGCATATGATTTTCCCCCTAGACTCATTACATTAGTTGGTCCAAATAAATCCATGTGAATAAGCTCATAGGGTTCAGTAGTGGTTATGTTCCTTTTTTACTTAAAACTTTTCTTGACCATTTTTCCACCAACACAGGCATCAGAGCAAAATTTAGGCCTCTTAGCAGAGGTATTCCTCGTGTTGACTTCACTTTTGACAGTTTTGATAGCTTAGATAAACTTATATGACCAAGTTTTCTGTGCCACAACATTTCTAAATCATGAGTTTTAGCCTGAAAACATGTCTCATTAAAGGTGTTGAGACAATTTAGATCTACCACATACATATTGTCTTTCTTAGTTCCACAGAATAGTAATTTGTTGTCTTTTATTCTGATAATTTTGCATGATGTTGATTCAAATACTACTCTGTTCTCAGAGTTACACAGTTGACTTATTGAAAGAAGATTATGTTTTAACCCTTTCACAAACAACACATTTTTTATGGTTGGAAGAGGACTTCTACCAATTGTTCCATTCCCCATTATAATTCCTACACGATCATCTCCAAAAACTACTTTACCACCCTTTTTATAAGTTAAAGAAGAGAATAATTCCTTTTTACCTGTCATGTGGTCGGAGCAACCACTTTCCAGAAACCAGATATTCCCATTTTCTCCCAAACTCTGCAGTCAATCAGAGATTAGCACATTTTGGAACCCAAAATGTTTTAGAGGTGGCAGGTCTTCTTAGTTTTTCTAAGGCAAAATACACTTTCATAGCCAAATTTATTCGCGTTGTGACAAATATAGCCAGTTTTTGAAAAATACACTCGTATAGCCATTCCGTCCAAAACTTTAACGGAAATTTGACGACTGCTGACTGGACTAATGGACGCTTGCAACGTGGACGCTGTTAATCTACGTGGCAGGACAGGTGTAAATTGTATATTATTTTATTATTAAAAAAAAAGTAAAACCCTAAATCTACGTGGCAGATTCCTCCACCTTCCTTTCTTCTTCTTCTTCGTACATCTCCGATTGAGCAACTAAGACCCATCTCATCTCGTTAAACCCCTTCTCAGCCGTTGTCGCCGTCCACCATATTCACCCCTGTTGAAACCCACAAAACCCACAAATATGCAGCCGCCAGATTCAGTGATGCCGGCAAATCTAGGCGCACAAGGGATTCCGTCATTTTGCTCTGCTTTAGCCCTCGCGTCGGCCCTCCATCCACCGTCGGCGACGTCGCCTCGAGTACCGGTAGATCCAGTCGAACAAGGGCCTCTCTAGCGTCAACCGTTGTCGATATAAATCTCCGAACCCACCGCTAGCGCGAATCCATCTCCACCATTGATTTTGAATCCTCGTCCCTTCTTCCTGATTTTGGGATTCAAATTCCAATATGCTTCTTCGTTCTCGGCAAGAAATGCAACTGAGCTTGTTCTCCCACCACCAAATAGCTCCAGATCTGGAGATTCAGAGGACGAGCAGATGGTTGGGTCTTGTTCTGGGATGCCCTTTGTCGCTGTCGCTTCTGGTTCCGATTAGGTGTAATCAAACGCCTAATTCGTCGCCTTTGGGACACCTCAGCTTAGCCCTCCCCGGATCTTAGTCAAGTTTCGTCGACTCTACTTCTAGCTTGCGTGGGAGATTCTCCCAAATCTCAGTGCTGGTTCTTGGTTGATTCAAAATTGGGGTTTATGAACTTGTCTCTGCTTTGATGTGTGAATGGCTAGAAGAAGATGATTTCCTCTGTTTCTGGCGTGAGGAAGAAGATGAAGGGGAAGATGATTTCCCCTGATTTCTCCTCCAACCCAATGACAAACAGAGGATGAAGCCGACAACGACGAGATCGGCGGCTCGGGGAAGAAGAAAAGAAAGAATTGGGAGAAAAATTAGATCCGAATCTCTGCTCTCTCCATGGGAAAGGGGAAAGGAGAATTGGGAGAAAAAAATTAAATGATTTTTCATTTTGATTAGAATAGTGGTGAAAAAATAATTAAGAAAATTATTTAAAATAATAATTTAAACTGAGGTGGCTGACACATGGCATACATTTGATGACGTGTACATCCACATCATTGAAGAGTTAACGGTGTTAAAGTTTGTAACGGAAATGGCTAAAGTTGTCAAGCAAGTTTTCAAAAGTGGCTATACGAGTGTATTTTTCAAAAACTGGCTATATTTGTCACAACGCGAATAGATTTGGCTATGAAAGTGTATTTTGCCTTTTTCTAAATCATAGCAAAATCTTTTAAGTCTATTACACTCTTCCTGAAGATTTGCTTTTAAGTCTATTACACTCTTCCTGAAGATTTGCTAGAGCATGCAAGAAATCAACTTTTGTATTGGGTTTACTATCCTGTTCTGAGTCAGAGTCAGAGTCAGTAATTACCTGATAAAATGAAGGAGGTTGATGATCATTGTTGGATGTAGATTGTCCATCACTTTCATTTTTTGTAGCAAAGGCCATATATGTCAGGTTCTTGCCTTATGGTTCCTCATCTGTCTGAAATCACTCCAAGAAGCAGCAAGTGCTTTTTCTTTGGCTTTGAACTCAAAGGACATCTTGAACGGATATGCCCTGGCTTTCCACACTTAAAACAAATCGTCAAATCTTTCTCAATGGAAGACTTACTGTCTTCCTTATCAACTTTATACCTTTCACGACCTTCAGATAATCTGTCATGCAATTTTGGTGGATTTTTCTCAAAATATGATCAATTTGAGTTGTATCTTTCGTATGTCTTACCAGGAGTTCTATCAGTTCCTTCTCTTTCTCTTCTGTACTCAGAGAACTTATTATTATTAGAGTTTCTAGAATCCTGATATGCTCTTTTTGCCTGAAACTCCCTTTTCATTTTGAGCATTCGATGATATTTTCTGCTTACTAAAGCAAATTCTTTCTCACATTCTTCCCCCATGTCTATATTAGAGTCACTGTCACACTCCTGAGCTTTAAATGCAATGACTTTCCTTCTTCTATGATCGTCTTTATTTATTTGAATGATTACTTCCTCATGACTAAGCAAAGAACCAACTAACCTTTCAATAGATAGAACATTCAAGTCTTTGGCTTCTTCAATTCCAGTTCGTTTAGGTAACCATTCTCTAGGTAAGCACCTTAGAATTTTTCTAACCAGATCTTTGGTTTCAAATGTTTTACCTAAACCTTTTAGTCTATTTATCAGATCATTAAACCGTTTATACATGCTTGATGTAGACTCTCCTGAGCTCATTTCAAATGATTAATATTCATTTAATAACACATCTATCCTACTTTCCTTAACCTCACACGTACCTTCATGGGTAGTCTGAAGAGACTCCCAAATCTCTTTGCAGATTCGCATTGAGCCACTTGGCTTCTTTCCTCAGGGCATAAAGTTGAGAACAGAATGTGCATAGCCCTTGAGTCGAGTTGAGAAGAAATCTTCTGATCTTCCTTCCAATCTTCTTCATCTTCATCTTTCATAGGAACTGGTCCCTTTCTGAGGACAACCCATAATTCTCCGTCAACTCCACAAAGATAAATTCGCATCCTCTTTTTCCAGATTATGTAGTCTGTTCCATCAAACCATGGTGGGTTTGTATTTGCCGAATAGGCCACAACACTTGAGGATGATCCAGACATCTTGTGATCTTCTCTTTGGCGATAGTTAGTCCTTCAAAGAGCCTGATCTGATACCAATTGTTAAATCCGAATGAGTATGAAAGAAAATAATTTTTATTTAAATTGAAACAGAGTTACAATTGATCTACTCGATCCCTAGCCAAGCTAAGAGACTTGACACTTTTGACAATAGAAAAGAAAACACTCAATCCCAACTTCCCAAGACAAGATCACCCAGTTCTCAACTCCTGTGACCTATCTACTGAAGATGGTACCCAAAACAGCCCATGATAGATAAGGCAGAATCCCGAATTCTCTTACTACTAACCGCTACAGTCAAAATGAAGAACTCACTCGCTATTTATACTGAGCAGAGGAAGTAGCCGTTTCCTACAAAGCGCTCCAGGTAGCGATTATGATTGCTTGCTGAGTAGAGGCGGTGGAGCTCTGGGAGAGCAGTTCATCGATCTCTTGAGAGGAACAGAGAACTGCAGATTGACATATTCGAGATGAGGACAACAACTGCGATGGACGAAACCCAAAACTTGACCGTTCCTTTGGTATGCCAGCGACACCGTTTTAAGTGACTGAGATGATGTCGTTTTAGCCAACAGTTCTATGATATTTTTGGTGTAAAATAGTTGCATTTTCTTTTATGTTGGGTTGGGTTTTTACATGAAAAGTATCATCCACCGACCCAACTCTATCATATACAAGTCGTACGATTTTTATTTTTTGTGTGGGTTAGGGTTTAGCATTTTCAAAACCGTAGTGTATGATTCGCCTAAAATGACTAAACTCGGACCACCTGACCCATATACACCCCTTCATATGATGGTGAACTGAATGTTTTGTGTGAAAAGTGAAATTATAAACTTGGTTCCGTTCTCATTTATCTCTTAGTTTATATGGAAACAGTTGGTTGCCACATGACAATGTGTGTCAGTTTGGTGGAACACTGTTCAGAGTTGGAGAAAAACATGCTAGATGATTTGCCAATATCAAAGTTCGGTTGGTGAACTTTATTCTCCTTTAGAATAATAGGAGGAGTTTCAGTGAAGATTACAATCAACTAGGGGTGGGCATCGAATAAGGAAACCGAACCAAATAAGGGAATACCAATACCTCAATATCCTCCAAGACTGAAACCAATTTGTATTTCGGTTTGGCCAGGATGAACCAAATTATATATTGGTACAGAACGGAAAGCACGACATCCCGATCTTCTCCTCCCTCTTGATATTTCTTCTTTTCTCATTGACCCACAAAAAATCCAATATGCTCCTGAGTCCTGACTCTCCCACTTCCTCCTTTTTCCTTCTGCCCTCTCCCGCGACAACATCCAGATCTGGCGCCATCAGTCGCGACGACTTTCTAGCGATTCCTTTCTTCTTCCATTCGTCATTGAGTCGTTCTCAATTGCATCTGCCGTTGAGGTCACGCTCAGCTCCTTCCATCGTCGAGTCGTCCTCTCCCACTGAGAACCTTCCACTCCCCGTCGTTTACAACTTTGCATATGGTTGCCGCCCTTATGAAATCAAACAACCCCTCTTCTTCGGCCCCAAAAGCAACCCAGGACAAAGAATGGTGATGGAGATTGACAACGGAAGAGGAAGGTCACAGGCGCCGATGGCGGCAGAGGCCACCGATGACGCATTCGCGGCCGCGAACAATAGGGGCATATCCATAAATTTGAAAGAGGAGCAGCGCCTGTGAAGGATCGAAGACACGTTAATAAGAATATTTTTGCAGTGGTAGAAGGAGTTGCGGTCATTGGAGAGTAGGGTTGTGGACTTGTGGTTTTGGGGTAATGGGCTTCAAGAGAGGACGCGTTTGTGGGTGTAAAGGGCTTCGGGAGAGGTCTGGTTTGGTGGGTGTAATGGGTTTCAGGAGAGTTAGTTGTGGGGGATTGGATTGGGCAGAGTAATGAGCTTAGCAGAGGTGGGTAGCAGAATTTTGGGTTTTTGGTTCATAATTCGGGTTCGATCATGACAACCCTGATTTTTGAAACATTGATATTTACCTTTCAATTTTCAAACCGAATAGCAATAGTTCGATTTTGGTTTGGTTCAAATCGGTTATGGGTCAGGTCGATTTAGTTTTACCGAACCACATGCCCACCCCTACAATCAACAAGTAAAGATCTATAATTTCGTCAATCTCATTCCTTGGTTTTCCAATATCACAAAAATTAATAAAAAGAGCTAATTTTTCCTGTCAAGTTCCATTTTCTCAGTTAGTGAAAGAACACTTCTTCATTGTTCATCAAATAATTGGTGCATAAAACTGTTGAGTAACATCTATCACAGAAACCTCCTCATTGTTAAGATCTAGTTATTCTCCTTTTTAAAATCTCTTCATCTCCATAATTCTTACCCAAAATTTCCACTTTCTTTTTACATAGCAGACCAATGTAGACAACTGAAAACAGAAGCCTAACATAGATGTTGATTTAAATAAATGAATTGGTCTAGATCTCTGACTTCCATTTACTTTCCAATTTTCACCACCACGAAAATATGATCCACTAAGCTATTTCTTGGTTTAGTGGTCGTGGATTGGAGTCTTGATAATAATTTTCTCTATCTATTGTTAGGTAGACCATGTTATGTAAGAAAGTAATTTTGGAGGAAGACAATTATGAATGACTCTTTGTTTCCATAAGTTTCTCAGAAAGGCAAAAAACCTATGCCCTAAAAAATATAACATTCATGTTAAACATGGGTGAGATACCGTCACTTCCCTTTTAAGGGTTGTGAGATACGCTACCCACCTCCCAGCCATTATATTCATTATCTCTCATTCTTTTTTTGAATGGATGGAGGAGACTAATCAAGGTGTATTTTTGGACGAAAAAATAACCACATCAGATCTCTCTCCGCTAATAACTCTTCATATTCCTCTCCTCTCTCTTCCTCTAACCCTAACAGATCCATCATCTTCCTCTCTCCCTCTAACTTGAATAGAGCAGCCATCCTGCTCTCATCATTCTGCGCCACCACCATCCCCTCCTCCTATCGGCGACATCCTCCCGTCGCCGCCATTGTCTTCACGTCGTCGTTGTCCCCTTCCCTCTCCTCATCTCCTCCGCCCAGCCAACACCTCCGCCCTCTCACGCCACCGCCGCCGCTTCCTCCGCAGCCCTCCGCATGCCCTCTGTCTCCCTCTTCCTCCGCCTCCCACCAAGATCACAACCTCCCCTTTTCCTCATCTTTTTTTTCAGATCTGTTTTTTGTGTGTGTGTTAGTCTCTAGTAGTAGTGATTTCTATATGGTATCATACTAGTAGTATTGGTACCACTGGTAGCGTGCACTATCACTGGTAGCGCTACCACTACTCACTAGGACCGCTACCAATGGCAGTGGTACCGTACCACTACCACTGTCCACTGGTAGTGATACCAGTGGTAGTAGTAGCATACCACTAGACGAAAATCATACCACTAGAGCACTAGTGGAAGGATAATTTTTTGTAGGTTGCCGGAGCGAGTCTGATTCAAGGATTTCGTCATGACTGTTGGAAAAGGAAGAGAGAGAAATGTATTTTTAGTAGGATTCAAAATTTAAAAATAAAACAATGTATTTAATATGAGTTTTACATTTCCAATAAGACATACCGAAAAGGTTCAGAAAAAAATGTTCAGAAACGCTCTCTCCTCTCTCCTCAATTTTGTTGGCGAAATCGCCGCTCTCATCCTAGCTGGTTCTTCTAGGGTAGTAGACAGGAGGAACACGACACCAGATTGGTGGCCGATATACGATTCCACTAAAAAAAAGTTTTGGAGTGGCTTCGGAAGTGCTGGGGATAGCGAATCCAGCTTACAGAGGTGGAGATTAGCTAAGAATCTGATGGGTCTATTATTGAAAGGGGAAAACCTAGACCCGGATAAAGATAAATTGCAAGGAGATCGCCACAGAGAAGACTGGGTGAGGATTCTTTCTGATGAGAAAGGGCATCTCAGCGGATATCTCCGGATCCATACCAGATACGATGGATAAGTCAGTAATAGAATCGACGGAACAAAGGGTTCTGCGATTAGCCCAGTGGTGGGTATATATAACCACAGCGAATCGATTTCGTCATCCACATCAAAATCAAAGGGTGAATGAAAGTCGGATTCTGACATCAGAATTGCTGATTGAATCTAAAAATAGAGGTAACGGCCCTACCATGGAGCTGATTGTTCTTAGATTATACCATGTGTGGGTTCTCCCTAATGTATGCTTCCTTGTTTTTGCTTGGTGCTTTCGTTTGTTCACCCAACACTACCAAGCGGGAGTAGACAGACGAATCATGGAGCCGGAACCTATGGACATCGATCACGTGGTCGAGTTTGAGATGGAGGATGTTGAAGCTAGCATGAGAAGGGCTAAGTTGAGCCTACTCGGGCGCCTTTTCCCGGAGAACCCTTCGAGCCTGAATGCGATCCAGAGAATCGTGAAAGGGGCTTGGGATTGCAAAGTGACAGTGGTGGAAGCTGAGCTAGGGTTGCTCCAATTTCTCTTTGAGAAAGCTGAGGATATGGAGTGGGTGCTTCAGCGTACGCCATGGCCTGTCAAAGAACGCATCTTGCAATTACAACCTTGGGAACCGGTGACTCCACAAGTGGTGGAGGCTCTAGCATATGCCCCGTTTTGGGTACAAATGTGGGGAATTCCTGCTCATTGCCGAACGGTTGCCTTTGGGAGAAGAATGGTGGAGGCAAAATTGGGGGAAGTTGTGGATGCAGGTTTGTTTTGTTTGAAAGGTATGCCTGGTATTTTGTGAAAACCAGGGCGAAGCTAAATGTGTTGGCTCCGTTGCGCTCGAGGTTGTTTGCTAGCAATGATTTGGCATGCAAGTTCTGGGTCACCTTGATCTATGAACATTTGCCTCTTTATTGCTATCATTGTGGACAATTTGGTCATATGGCAAGCAATTGTGGTTTCCCTGATCCGAAGGATGATGAATACTTTGGCTTGGAGCTCACTACGGAGGATTCGGGACATAGACTGAATGAAAACACATTGTTGGGGCTACAAAATTCGGTCTGGGTAAATCCTTCTACTCATGGTACGAAAGAGGTACAGGGGAAACATGGAGGAGGTAAGGCTGGAGATAATGCGGTGCGGCATGACAGACGGGAGAACCGACAATCGGAAGGCAGGCAGGTCGTGTTAGGATTACCAGCAAAGGGTGGGCGAAAGGAGTAGGTGGGGCGTAAGGAAGTAGGGAAGATTGAAAAGAAGGTGATGGTGGACAGCCGCCAAGAGGGACAGGAAAGGAGTCTGGGCGGAGTGGGAAGGGAGAATTGATGGGGAGTAGGGGTTCTATGGGAGGTGATGGGAACCGAATGGTGGTTGTCCAGATGGCAGAGGGAGAAAAGAAGAGCGATGGTTGCAAGGAGAAGGGTAGGCTGGAGGCTAAAGGCGATAAAGAGGTTGCAGACCGGCGGGCCAGAGAAAAGGAGCAGCTCCAGGGGAGCTTGTCTAGGGAGCGGGGGCAAGTGGGGAAGAGTGATGGTGATGATGGAGGACAAAGGCAGGGAAAAAAGTCATTGGAAGTCAAGGGGAAGAATGTAGAAGTGTTGGGGATGCGTGTTATGGACTTGGTGTCCAAACTTGAGGAGCAAAATCGAATGGACTAGGGACGAATAGGTGGCGAGGCTAAGGAAAGTGAAGTACAGATTGAAGAAAAAATGAGTAGTATGTCTGTGGCGGTCAAGATGACTGCACCGACTGAGGCTGTGATTGAGGAGAAGAAAAGGGTTGCCGCGGAGGTGGAGGGATTGGAGGAGAATCCAGGTCCGGTCAAGAAGGTTTGCTCAGCTCCTGCGGATACATATGAACAGGGAATGGTGGAGGAAGCCAGCCACGAGTGGCCCCAGTCGATTAAACGAGAATGGTAGCTTGGAATGTGAGAGGGATTGGTCCGTCCCTCAGATTCCAATCTCTACTAGGTGTAGTTCGGTCAAATAATCCTGATCTTATTTTTTTGTCAGAAACTAGGTCGCTTCGGAAGTAGTGTCATATCGGATGCGTGGGTTATGTTTTTCTAATTTTTTCTTGGTCGATGTTGTACGTTGACTCATCAGGAGGGTTAGCGGTAGGGTGGTCCCCCGAGATACACGTCTCGGTGTTGTGTAGTTCTTCTTTCTTCGTTTCTGTTTTTGTTGAAGATAATGGATCGCAGTATGGTGTGATCTTTGTTTATTTGAGTTGTGTAGCGTCTATTTGTATTATTCAATTGGATTTTTTGCGTAGTTATTGCGTGGGATTCCAGTGTTCGTATATTGTGATGGGAGATTTCAATGTGATCCTCGCGTAAGAGGAGAAACAGGGGGTAATGCCTGAAATCCGACTCAATCAGTGGATTTTCGTGCTTTTGTCGATGCATTGGGTATCTATGATTTGGGACTTCGTGGTTGTCCTTTCACGTGGACCAATAGACATATGGGGGCTGCTTGTGTGCAGGAACGATTGGATAGGGCCTTTGGGTCTGAGTCTTGGGTGGAAAAATTTACTGAGACTATTATTGAGCATGGTACGGATTTGGGATAAGACCATAGGGATCTGGTGGTTGCGGATAAGCCGTTTGTACGAGAAAATAAATCGGTTTTCTGATTTGATGCTCGTTGGGCCCCGAATCCTGAGGTGCATCCCATTGTAGCGCAGGTGTGGGAGGAGGAGATACCGGGCTCAGCGATGTTTCAACTATGGACTCTCTTGAAGAAGTTACGTCACATGCTCTTCCAATGGAGTAAAAAGGGGACTTCGAACTCTACCCGTCAAATTAGAACTCTGCATGCGGAGATAGAGGCCTTGAAATGCGAGTCTCCGGTGGATTAGAATCGAATTAATGTGTTGGAAGCGGAGCTAACGAGGAAGTGGGCGGAGGAGGAACTGTATTGGAGAAAAAAAATCACGTGTTAGGTGGCTCAAGGAAGGCGATGCGAATTCTTTGTACTTTCATACGGTGACGCTGGCGAGGAAAAAAAGAACTTCGTAGCGCAGCTCGGGAAGGAGGATGGATCTTGGGCGACGGAGGAATCAGAGAAGGCTTAGGTCGCCTCCGATTTCTAAACCCATCTGTTCACTTCAGAGGCGCTGCAGGGGAATTTGGCGGCCAGGATGGCCCGCATTCCGTTAGAGAGAAAGGTTACTGCCGAGATGAACCAGGAATTGGTGGCGGAGGTAACGCCGGAGGAAGTTCGCCGGACAGTTTTCACAATGGGGTCAACGCAGGCTCCATGGGCGGACAGGTTTACAAGTAAGTTCTTTAAATCATTTTGGGATATTGTTGGGCATCGGTGATTAATGTTGTGCGATAGTTTTTTTAGTAATGATTAGGGGTGGGCATTGGTGCTGTCGGACCGCACCGAACCGCACCAAACCGCATATGCGGTCAAACCGAATCGCACCGTTAAACTTGCGGTCCACTATGCGGTTTACATTTTATGCGGTTCGCGGTCGGTTTACACCGAAACCGCGCGATTGCGGTTCAAAACAACAAACCGCGGACATTCCAAATTTTCCAAGCCCAACCCTTTCCCTCTAACTGAGTGCAATATGATACTCATTCGGATGCTTGCATCCAACGCATGTTCAATGGCTTATTTCCAGGGCAGTGTGCTCTGTTTCAATAGTCTGCTCTGTTTTATCAGTTTTACATTCTTACATGCATCAGTGCATCTCATTGCTTTTCATGTGAAAAAAAAAACACCTGCACCACAGTGGAAAAAAGAGAATGAAAATGGAACAGTGTTGGGGAAGGTGTCTACTTTTCATGTTTTTCACCGTAACATGTTTCCACCATTACCACCAAGCGCCCATTCTTTTTTTACTTTCTTCGAGTGAAGGAAAAAAAATCCAGAGAGAGATAGAAATGGGAAAAAAGTAATCGGGTGATGGGCAAAAGCAAATGGGTGCTCTCTCTCTTTCCCTAATTCAGTAGCAGTAGGGAAGGAAATGCTCTGTTTCGGTGGCGGGAGAAACAGAGTCCAGTTCAATTCTTTGCGGCAGTAGTCATGAGTAGTGATGTTATTTAATCAAGTATAATTCATAAATGAATTGCGGTCAAATATGCGATGCGGTTTAAACCGCACAAAATCGCTAAATTATGCGGTTTGGTAGGATCGCACCAATAACATTGCGGTCGAACATGCGGTGCGGTCTAATTGAATGCGGTACGGTGCGGTTTATATCAATACGGTGCGATTCGGTTCAAACCGCACCGATGCCCACCCCTAGTAATGATCATATTTTACGAAGCTTTAATCATACGTGGTTAACATTGGTTCTCAAAGTGGATGAGGTGGAGTGCATGCGGCGTTTGAGGCCAATCAGTTTGTGTCAATTTTTCTATAAGATAATCTCTAAGATTATGATCGAGAGAATGGCGAGGATATTATTGCAAATTGTCTCGCCAGGGCAAAATGCGTTCATTCTGGAACGCCAGATATTTGACAACATTTTGGTTGGACATGAAATAATGCACTACCTGAAGATTAAGACGAAAGGCAAGAAAGGATACATCGCTTTAAAGGTTGACATGGAAAAGGCCTATGATAGAGTCAAGTGGCCTTTATTGCTAGAAGTCTTGAATTGGATGGGTTTTTTGTGGGACGTGGATCAATTGGATCCGGGAGTGTATTTCTACTACCTCATTTTCGGTGATGATGAATGGCAAGCCTTCTGGATATTTTAAGGCTACAAGGGTCTTGAGACAGGGGGATCCCTTGTCTCCACTCATGTTCGTCTTGTGTACAGAAGGATTGGCGGCTTTATTACAACTGGCCATTCAGAAGAAGAGATAAGAGGGGGTTAGGGTCATCCCTAGAGCTCCTCGGATTTTCCATCTCTTCTTTGCTGATAATTCGTACCTATTCCTGCGAGGATCCCCACAGGAGTGTGAAGCACTTAAGGCGGTCTTGCAGGAGTATGAGGTGCTCAGTGGGCAAAGGGTAAATTTTCAAAAGTCGGCGGTTTGTTTTATTAAAAACATTACATCGGAGGAGCGAGCAGGGATGGCGGCTCAGTTAGGGATTGGTGTGGTGGGAGTTCATGATAAGTACCTAGGTTTACAAACTACGATTGCAAGATCGAAGATGGACACCTTTCGGTATATTGGGGAGAAGCTATTGCAGAAACTCAAGGCGTGGAAACAGAAACACCTATCGTTGGCATCCAAGGAGACTCTCCTAAAGTCTGCGGCAGCGGCTATGACGATATATGCGATGGCATGTTTCAAACTACCACTGACGTTGTGCAGACGTTTAGATAAACATTTGGCACGTTTTTTGTGGGGCTATGCTGATGGAAATGCTAAGATGCACTGGATGTCATGGCGTCGGATGTGCCGTAGTAAGCATTACGGAGGGTTGGGTTTTCGGCGTTTTGAGCTGTTTAACTAGGCTCTCTTGGCTAATGTTGCTTGGCTCATACTGACGAAACCAGATTCGTTGTTGGCCCAGGTCTACCGTGGCAAGTATTTTCCCAAGGGGTCAATCTTGTCAGCGGGTGTGGGATCAAGATCATCATGGGGATGGCAGGGTATACTGCATGGTTGTGCTCTACTCAAGGAGGGGATTGTTTGGCAGGTGGGGACAGGTGAGGCAATTCCTATTCAATCAGGAAGGTGGATTCCTGGGATTTTCTCGGCAGCTTCGGTCATTAAACAAGGGATCCTCTGGACGGGGATGGAGATGGTCTCTCAGCTGCGGTGCCCGGATATGGGGTGATGGTGTATGGACTGTTTAAATGGGTGGTTCTCTGAGGATACGGTGCCGGCGATCTTGGTCATTCCTTTGCCAAGATCGGCGGTTCCTGATAAACTGATTTGGTCAGTGAGCCTACGGGTATGTATACAGTCAAATCAAGATATCGGTTAGTGAACCAGCTGGACAGACGCAGGTCATAATGGAGGCCGGAGGCAGGCTTGGTGGACCACAAGATGTGGAAGCTTGTATGGAACATGCCTATTTAACCAAATTTGAAAATTTTCATTTGGCAACTCCTGAGTAAGATCTTGCCTATGATGGAGGCGCTGCTGACGAGGGAGGTTCCTGTTCCGACTTGTTGTTCGGTGTGCTGGGCTGAGGAGGAATCAATCGAGCATCTGTTCCTTGAGTGCCCGGTGGTGCAGCGGCTATGGGAGGATGCTGGTTTACGGCAAGCGGCGTAGGGAGTCCCTGGTGATAACTTGGCCATTTCATCCGGCGTTTCATAGCCAAAGATGGGTCGACGGAGCGGGTAGTGAACCTGGTGTGTCTCCTATGGCGGATTTGGAAAGCTCGGAATTTAGTGGTGTTTGAGGGTGTCCAGGTCTTGGATAAAGTTTTGTTGCGGCAGTTTAAGATGCAGGTGACAGAGTGGCTTGTGGGTTCTAGTGTGCTGGAGAATGTAAGGCGGGGGCGGAGCAATAGTGGCATGGGAGTGACGGCTTCTCTGTTGGGTGGTCCGGATCGGGTTTTGTGTTCTTTTGATGGTGCAACCTGTTCGGGATCGCATTCAGCTGGTGGGGTTGTGTTTATGGATGTTGCTGGCTCTATGCTTCGAACCCATGGTGTGGTGTTGATGGGATTGTGTCACCGATGCTTGCGGAATCGCTAGCTTTGCGGGAAGCGGTCCAGATGTGTGTGGGTGCTTAGTTTCATCGGGTGCTGGTGGTGGGCGATGCTAATGTCATCATAGACAAGGTGGTGGCTGGGACAACCGGCGATTGCAGTGGCGAAGCCGTATATGAGGATATTCGACGACTGGTGGACTTGTGTCCGGAGGTGGAGTTTCAGTTTGTTGGCAGGCAGAACAATAGAGTAGCCCATTGTGTGGCTAAAAATGCCCTCTTTTTGTTTCCTGTAGGGTGTAATGGGTTCGATTTTGGTGCTTGGCTCTCTGCGGAGGTCGGCATTGTGTAACTTATTTTTTCTTGTTAATGCAAGCAATATTTTCGTTCAAAAAAAGTTTTACATTTCCAAAATGTAATTAATACCAAAAGGAAAGTAATTAATAAGATTCTTTTGGACTACCCAAATTATCCTTGATTGTGAAACTCACAACGCTCTTAGAGAAAGTGACGCTATCTCACCCCTGTTAAACACTCTTTTAAGTTTCAACCACTCAAGTTTCATCGAGACCAATTAATTCTTAACATATTGTTAGTATTTGACTGATCTAAATATTAACAACTTGTTTAAGCACATATAGTGAATTTGTACATGATAAAGTGTTAGATTTCACTTATGAAACTTGTAATTAAATCTCACTTCCAATAACTACAGTTGTTCATTAAGCAACCTTTATTATATTCAACAGTTCCACTTGTCTTTGTCCTTGCTGCCCCGCAGCTGCATCCTGCATGTGATGTGAGATCTTGGTTCTGAAGGCTACAGTGCATTTTTAAGCACTAAACAGTCACGTGCATGCACAACACACATTAGTTTCCCACTACTTTACTGGTACTTTGTACATCTAAAGTATATTAGCTTCAATTGTTGTTTTGTAATAGGGATGAAGATGGGTCGGGTTGGATCAAACCCAAACTCATGGGTTTATCCGTGAAAAAAATTTGGGGTAAAATTTACTGGATTTGAAAAATTCAAACTCAACCCAACTCGCTGGGTATCCGCGGGTTCATAGGTACCCATGGATTTTTGTTGTAAAAGTTTTATAATAACAAGTTTTTATCAAAATAAAAGTCAAATATCAATCTCTCAATAAAAATTATCCATATATAAAACACCATTCTAAAAAATCAAGTAAATCACAAATTAACCATACAAATTGTTCAACACCAATCTAGAAAACTCAAGAAAATTGAAGCAAATCACAAATTATCTATAAATAACATGATTGATTGAAAGCTTCTTCCTCCTTGTCAATTAAGCTTCTTCACTCTCCACTCGATAATATCAACTTCATTCTATACAATTAGAAAGAAAAAATTAGACATGTCTCCACAAACATAAAGAAGATTAGTTGTTTGGAATATTAAATATACCGGAAAATTAATTATATGAGTGTAGGCGGGTACCAATGGGGCAGGTTTACCTAAACCCAAACACAACCCAACCCGGTGAATAATATAATGAACGGGTTTAAACCCGATCCCGGCCAAAAACTTGTCAACACGGGTTTTACCCGCGTTGACCGGGATTGGTCGGGTAGGGTACCTGTGGGTTCGAGTTTTGTTGCCATCCCTACTTTGTACCGTCCGAATCCATGCCATATAATATTCAATCCAGAAAGAAGACCAACATTAATAGTCTTAACGTGATTACTAAAATAGTTGATATTTTATTTTTGTGTATACGATCATCTTCGTGAACCAAATAGATCCATTTGTCAAAATAAATTTACTCAAATTGAACTTAATCAAAACCCAACGCAAACTCAAAACCAACACATTAAGAGTATGTATGAGTCCCTTTTGAGTCATGTCCAGTATCCATATCAATAGTAACAATTAGGTGAGAATACTGAATGAATCAATCCACTGTCACCTCTTGCGCCATGCATTGAGCGGTTATGGAAAAGTATATACATGCATCTTGTAATATTTAGCTTTCGAAATGATGTGGGTGGAGAATGTAGTAACAAATAATCATGGTGATGGATATTGGATTTTCCACGCCCAATTATTAAGGGACTCAAAAAAGGAAGAGTAATCATACAATAATATATGGATGGTCATCCCAAAAGGTGGCTTACTTGCATGCCAACTATAGCTAGGCCCCGTTTATGTTATAATTTTTATGGCTAACACATGCATTTGATTAGAACTTTAGTTTCTTTGATTACCATCGTAATCCCATGCTCATTGGAAAGTTGAGATGTGGCCATATTTGGTTTATCCCATCATTTCTTTTTTAATGGAAGCAAACTACAACTTGTAAATAGTCCAATGACATAATAGAGAATCTAATATATGGGGAAAAAACGAGAATTCAAAGATAGACGATCGTATACATGTTATCGATTTATATATGTACGAAGATAACCATTTTATATTCCCTATTAATCAGTTCTTTGAATCTCTAAATAACTATTGTATGTTGTTGGTGTTTGTGTTTGTGCTTTTACATTCGTATCGGTGTTCTATAAATGGTTGATAGAAGTTTACGAATATATTACATATCAACTACTTGTTATTTCAGGTGACTTTTATTATGAAAATTCACTCACTCTCGCAATGCATTGTGGCTAACTAAATGCAAATATCGGTGAGGATAATATGCAACCTCCATTGCATAGAAAAATTATGCAACTCAAGGCATAAGTAGGCATCATATGTATTTTTTCTAACTTTTTACCCAAATTTGAAGTATAATCCTCTAAACCAAATATCATATTTTAAAATACATGTATAACTTGTAAGTTCGAAGTAAGAAAAATAACACCAATTTGAAAGTACAATGAACCATACAGCAATCCAAATTATATGTTATCAATTTATTATGAATAAATATAATGTGAAATGAAGTAATTTGAGTTAATAAAGTAACTTTAAAAAGTTTGTGGATGAAATGGTCATAGATAGTGATGCTGATGATGATAATAATGATGATATGACGTCTGCAAATGATATATAGCGTGGACTAATTCTACTCTCCACTTAGGTAAGTTGGATCTCCTTTTTCATCACAGAAAGCTGTCATTTCATCGTGATATTTTTTTTGCTTTATTGACCAAATTTGTTGTATTGCCGAACCATAATTGCCTTTGTCAAGCTATTAGATCTAATCTCCGATCTTAGCTCTAATGCTCTATTTAGTATAATTTTCTATTTTTGTTTTCAGTTTTCACATGAAACTCAAATCATGTTTAGTTTCGTTTAATTTGTTGTTGTGACAGTTCAAGTTAACAACACAACATAAACTAGTGAAAATAGTTAAACAACTTTAAATAGTTTTCTTTCAAAAATTGTTTATTGTGAGATCATATAAGCTGTAATAATTTCATTCAAAATAGTCTATGATCAAATTTCAACAGACTCATTTTGTACATATTTTCCTCTTCATTTTTGCATAATTCATCCCCGAAATCTTATTGTCAATATTTTTTCATATATTTTTTCTTATTTTTCTCATAAATCGTCATGTCACTCTATTCCTTTCATTATTTTCTTACCTTTTCATAGTCTCAATACCAGTACTAAACAGATCCTAATGAAGTAATTAAACATAAAAAATTATAAACTTCCATAATTCTCAAAATTATCAATTAAACGTGTTTCTAATTTAATTTTTTCATGGGGTTATAGGTATAATATGCCCCTCTACTATGACATTTTATCAAACATGCCCTTCTACTATTTTTTACATCAAACATGCCTCTTTACTTTGACAAAATTATCAAACATGCCTTTCTGCTAAAATTTTCATTGAAAAAATCGTCAATCATGGTTGAACCAAGATTTAGACGACCCGACATCGGCAAATGGGAGGGAAAATATCAGTTTTATCCCCCGTTTTAATTCCCTGAGTCTCTTCAAGGTGAAATTATTTGAATTATTTGGCTATACAAAATAACCAAAAAAATTCTAAAGTGAAATTATTAGAGATGTTTTAGACATTTGTGTTGCCCAAACCAAATTCCGGTGTTGGTTAACGGTTTTTGGATGAAAATTTCAACAAAAGGGCATGTTTGATAATTTTTACAAAGTACATGGGCATATTTGATGTAAAAAATTGTAAAGGGGCATGTTTGATAAAACATCATAGTAGAGGGGCATATTATACCTATAACCAACATCATAGTAGAGGGGCATATTATACCTATAACCTTTTTTCATGATGTTGTGATTGTATATCTACTGCTACAGTGGGCCAATCCAAATTCTCATTACTGCTACAAAACTGTACTAAACTAGGGCTTATAATCTGTATATTTTCTACAATTACCCATCGTAGATAAATTCAAGATAATGTTGGAGAATTCGATTTGTTTGAAACTCAAGATATTAAATAGTGCAGGCCGAAATAGATTCACTGCAAACAGTGGGCCAATCCAATTAGACCCAACTTAGAAGAGTCCACTGATACTTGAAACCTTTTTCTAGATAGGGTGGGTCGTGAATCCCAACCAAGACCTTAGTCCTCATCTCCCTGATCAAATTATGATGCGAAGGCAGGCAGCTGTCCTTCATCTTCATTCATGCCTTGGCTTTCTCCGGATTGCATTTTTCATTAGGCCTTTCGGTGCCACGACAGTGACATGCTTTCCCACTTCTCATTCGCCATTGTTAGTAAGTTGGGCATATATATAATGTACTGCAACAAGGCGAAAGTTGACATGGATGATACATAAGTAGAAACACGTCCAAGTGATCACCTAGTTTAACTAGGACCCAGATCACTTGTGACGAGGTTGAAATAAATTATGTATTATCTGTCATATATTTTAACAAAATAAGTAACAAATTTAATTGAAAACTCGCATGAATCAAGTATAAGAATCGTCACAGAAGTAATCGAAACTCATTTGATTGGCTTGCATAGGAATGGGAAACCTTGATGCCCAAATAAAAATGGGAAAATGACCTTACCATAATTTGTCTATTTTTTTACATATTTTTTACTGTATTATTAGGATATTCACCATCATAATAGTGATTAACCATGATCAACCTCTTGTCATGAGTTATTGCAGAAAGCAGTAAATAATTAATTGTAAGATAGCCTCCATACTTTTTTTTAAGTTAAACCTTCATCGATTTTATTAATCATACTCACTGATTCCATCATCTAGCTCCAATTGAGAATGAATCCACGCCGGGGGATTTTCAAAATAAATCACCTCATTGTCTGGTGTATGTTAATGTCACTACCAGCCATTAGGTGTAGAGGTAGTGATGACAATAGGGCGGGCGGTACCTAAATATCTATGCTCCGTTCCATGTTACTTGGTACGAGGTTGGTAAAACCCGTGCGGGTTTGGGGTGGGGCGGGTCGACCCACTCTTACATGTTCTTTGAAAAAAATAAACGCAATTTTTATTTTTTACGATAAAACAAAGGGGAAAACACTTTATAAATGTAAAATAGTGATAATAAGTTGAAATATCAACTCTAACTAGTTGAAGAAAAACAAAATAAGAGAAATATATCGTAAGAAATAGAGATAAAATAGGCCAAAAACGGGGTGGTACGGGTCGGGTCGGAAGTAGCTAGATACCCATACCCCGCCCCATACTATTACGGGTCAGGTAATACCTGCCCCATCGCGAGTCAAATCGGATAATACCTGGGGTGGATAGAAATTGTCATCACTAATTAGGTGGGCTGCGGTATTCGCTTCCCGCTTCACATGCTGCCAACTTCCCAAGTTATTGCTCAGTAGATAATCACGCATGCTACGACATACAGTACCAATCTCACTTAGAATGTCCACCGGAGCATTCAGTTTACTCACCAACAATAGGCAGTCCAATTCCAGAATTGGCCAACGAAAGTCGAAACCCATGAACCATAGCTAGCCTTGCTCCTAATTCTGCAGCCATGGCCTCCTCCATCTCTGGCTCCCATTCTCGCCGCTACTTCTTAGCTGCTGTCATCAAAATAAGAATTGAACTCCCATACCCAGACCTCCATTCTGACATACAAGAATTGAACTCTTAAACAATAATCAATCGACACCACCTCTTGTGGTTCTTTTTTGATTTGTTGAGATCAGGAAAAAGAAAACAAAATTTGGAAATGGATGGGCTTTCCCTTGGTGGTCTCCACTCGTGAGGCCTAGCGATCAACTTTGGGCTCAAGGGATTGAGAAGTGTTGTGGAACAATTCAAGTGCCATATCGGTAATACAAGGGAAGGAACCCTTGTAGATTAGTATCCACCAATCTCATTAGTACGAGGCCTTTTGGCAAGGATACCCAAAAGTAAAACCGTGGGGGCTTGGCCCAAAACGAACAATATCGTAGTAATTGAGCTGGCCGATTTCGACAAAACTTGTTATAACCGGAGAGCTCAATTAGTACGATATTGTCCACTTTGGGCAAGCCCGCACGGTTTTACTTTTGGGTTTCCTTCCCCAAAAAGCCTTGTACTAATTGGGATAGGTGGACACTTATATACAAGGGTTCCTTCCCTTGTATTTCCGATGTGGTACTTGGATTGCCCATAACAATCCTCCCCTCAAGACAAGGACCACGAATAATGCTTCGGAGGAGGAGAATAATGCTTTAACCAAGATGGTTACCGAAGAAGAGGTCATCGCAGCCCTTAAGCAAATGGGTGCCCGCAAGGCTCCGGGAGCTGACGGATTTTCAGTCCTCTTTTTCCGGAAATATTGGCATTTCATTGGTACTGATGTTTGGAAGCCAGTCTTTGATATTGTTGTAGGTGGGGAGTTTCCGCAGGGTCTTAATCACACTCTAAGCACACTAATTCCGAAAGTGAAAGAGCCCATATCTCCCAGGTTTTCCGACCGATTAGCATATGTAATGTCATATATAAGTTGATCGCGAAGGTGCTCGCAAACCACATGAAGACAATACTGGACAAGGTCATATCGCCCGAGCAGAGTACGTTTGTTCCCGGGCTCTCTATTGCGGATTATATTATGGAAGCCTTCAAATGTTTTCATTCTATGAAGAGGAAATCTAAAAGAAAGGTGGGATTACTTGTTGCTAAAATTGACATGGCAAAGGCGTATGACCGCGTCCAGTGGCATTTTCTGGAGGGAGTGATGACTAGGATGGGTTTCTCGGCACAGTGGATAGCTTTAAACATGAGATGTGTAAGCTCTGTCTCCTATTCGATATTGGTGAATGACCACCAGACACCTACTTTCGTTCATAGTCGTGGCCTCAGGCAAGGTGATCATCTCTCGTTCTATCTGTTTCTTTTATGCGCATAGGGATTATCTTCATACACAAACCTGGCTGTGGCGGAGAAGCGATTACATGGATATCAAGCGGCCCGTGGGGCCTCCGGTTGTTTCCCACCTTTTTTTCTGCATATTATAGTATCTTCTTTGCAAGAGCTACAGAACGGGAAAGGCACGAACTGAAGAAGAAGATTCTACAGGACTATGAGCGTGAATCAAGACAGATGGTCAGCTTCCAAAATTCATATGTCTCCTTTAGTGATGGTGTGCGGATGCATAATAAGCTGATGGTAAGTGGTATATTGGGAATGGAAAGGGTGGAGAAACACCACAAGTACCTCGGTCTTGCTACTTTTGCGGGACGGTCTAAAAAGGAGTTGTTCACAGAAGTTTTGGACCGATTGAGAAAGAGATTGAAAGGCTGGAAGGAGCGCACTCGCTCTATGACGACTCGTGAAGTGCTGATTAAGTCCATTGCTCAAGCAGAGTTTACTTATGTGATGTCGGTTTTCCGTATACCGGAGGGGATACTAACAGAAGCACACAAATTAAACACAAAATTTTGGTGGGGACAGCGAGGGACGAAAAGGAGGGCTCACTGGTTAAGCAAAGAAGAGTTACTTTGCCCAAAGGAAGACGACGGAATGGGTCTCAGGGATATGGGAGGGTTCAATACAGCTATGCTTGAGAAACAGCTTTGGAACCTTTATTAACACCCGGAGTCTCTAGCAACTAAAATCATAAAGGCAAAGTATCATCGAAACTCTTCAATATTGGAGGCGCACTTGGGATACCGACCTAGTTATATTTGGAGAAGCATTCTATTCGCCCAGGACTTTCTATGTTCTGGACTGAGATGGCGAATATGAAATGGCCAGTCAGTTTGGATTTGGGGGGACAGATGGGTCCTGAGCCTGCCTCACCAATTCGTCCCATCCCCACCGAAGGGTCTTCCTATAGACGCGGTAGTGCGGGGCTTGGTTGAGGCGGAGAGTGAGACCTGGGATAATGACCTGTTACAGAGGTGCTTCCCGATTGATGTGGTGCAAACAACTCCGTGGAAATGGTGAAAGGGACGAGCTGATTTGGAGTGATAGTGTTACGACTTACGGGTAAGTATTCGGTGAAAGATGGGTACCGTGCTTGGTTCCACTAGTTTAGTGAAGCGAATGGATTGATGAAAGTTGGGGAGTCTGATGTGTGGAAGAAGGTGTGGAAACTACAGGTTGCCCCTAAAATTCGGCAATTCCTTTGGCGATTCGCGAGAGATGCCCCCTCCCCAACGGGAGACCACGTTGAACCCTGTAGCAGCAAGTGGGGTGATAGATGTGTATTTTGCAATCTATAAGAGATCCAAACCCACTTATTTTATGAGTGTGCTTGGACAAGCCTCATTTGGAGAACCTCAGCGCTCTCAGACTGATTTGAGTTTAGGGGGTGGGGGAGCTACCTACAGTGGGTAACTGATGTCATAAAGGAGAAGGATGAAGCTACGGTGGAAGGTTGGGCTGTACTGTTGTGGTTTTTGTGGAAGGAGAGGAATGCCCATTTTTTGAATGGCCCGAAACTACTAGAAGATGGCATAGTTACAAGAACGGGCTTTTTTCTCACTGACTACAAGTCACACCTGACTAAAGACGAAATGGCGGAACACGCCCCGTCACGAATGAAGTGGAGCAAGGTGGAACCCGAGTGGATCTCAATTAATTCTGATGCAACTATTTTTCCCGGCGGCGAAATTGGGCCGGGGGCAATAACCAGGGACAGTGATGGGAAGCTACGAATGGCAGCTGCAAAACGGATTAGTGGGGGAGGTAGTGTGGATCAGGCCGAAGCAATTGCTGCCGAGATGGGTGCTCAGCCGGCGCCACTTCTCCTTGCACCGAAACTGATCTTGGAAAGTGATAGCATGATGGTGTTTAATAAACTCAATGATCCAACGGGAGATCTAACAGAGACCTGGGTGATTTGCAGGATTATCAGGAGAAGTTTGGAGGTTGCAGAACAACATAGTTAGCGACATATCCGGCCGGAAGCAAACGGGCCCGCCCACTTGATGGCTCGGACCTATATCCACCGGGATGAAAGACTTGTTTGGCTTGATAGCACACCTGATTTTTTGATTGATCAGTTAAACCTTGATGATGTAACTGTCACCAACTGATCAATAAGATTACAGGTTTCCATAAAAAAAGAGAGGGTTTATTGCTGAATAGAGATGTGGAATGAAAGGGAGAGACAGTGATATGCATTATTGATGAATAGAGAGAGTTTGTTGATAAAATAGATATGTGCAAAAATGAGTTTATTTATAGAGAATGAGAAAATATGACCGTTGAAAAATATTTTATGAATCAGAATATATTTTATTGTAAAGATACTGATAGGTTTTAGGTGGTTACTACAACTATTGAATGCTTGTTAGTGGTAGTTGCAACTGTGACAGTTGCAATTTTAATGCTCTCCATCTCCAGCACTGCAAAGAAATCATGTTTGCAACTTGTACATGAACAACATTCACTCGTCGACCATATATATTTATTTTAATATTTTTTAAGAATATATCACAGTGACCATAGATCTTATCGTGACTTTAAAATTGCTAGTAGATTGTTGTTACAATTGTTGAATGTTGTTTGTGTTAGTTTGTAGTTGTAGATGTGACACTTGTCAATTTTAGTGTTCTCCATCACTGCAAAAAGAACCTTGTTTGCGTTTTGTACATGGAGAACATTCAGTCGTCGACCTGACGAGATAGAAACTATCCTTGTCGCGGGACCATTTTGTAGTATATATGGTGTCTTTTGTGTTCTCTTAGGTTATTTAAAATATCTTTGATTTTTTGTGTCGGATATCGAAATAAACTATCCACTAATGATACTTAGAGACAAATAGTTGCAACTATGAGTAAGATAAACAACATTATAATATCATTGGTAAATCACAATATTATTAGTATAATAATAATATATATACTAAATATTATGACAATTCAAAAGTAACTTCTTGTCACATAATCACCTGGATAATTTACAAATTGTCAAAATGGACAATTTTCTTACAAATGAAAAATTTAGTTAATGGTCAATTTATGAAGCTATCCCTTTTTTTGTTACATTTTATATCGATGTAAATAACAATATACTAATGTTTTGAAAGCAACATATCTCACATTTAGGTAAATAAAAATATATAAACCTTAGACTAGCTTCAACCTTGGAAGCTAAAAATGTGTAAATGATTTTTCACCTTTTTTTCACTCAAACCCTCCAATTTATATCTCCTCAATATATTTGGATAGCCAAAATGTGAGCGAAAATAAAATAATTTTTAGTTCCCATAATATTTTAATATTATATGTAAATAAAACAATATTAAAATAAAATTTTAAGTAGAGTTCATATATATTTCAAACATCATAACGACAAAAAACAATAAGGTGAAATACACACTAAATGCGTTAAGAATTAAGATGACAAAATAATTAGAACTTACCGTTGCAATTGCATGTAGATGGCATTGATGTAAATAGTATGTAAAAATAAAGAGGGATATAATTGTTAAAGTTGTTGAAGTGGCAGTAGGGAACATTCTTGAAATTGCAGTATTGTGGCATTGCTAAATTTGATAAAAAAATTTAACAATAACACGCATATATTATTATCCTCTTGTCAATTAAACAAATGAAAAAGATGACAAAAGTGCGACATATACCGCATTGTTTAAACTAAAAAATATCTGATTAAATCCAAACAAGTAATTTTCAACTTATTTTTACTAAAACTTAATAATAAGTTATATTTTGATAAAAAAATTAAAACACACAGTACACATAATTAATCATCTTTTTTCAACTAAACATAATATAAAAATAGAAACAGAGATAGACATATTTCGTATTTGTTCAAACAAAAAAATATTTTATTGTATCTTATCAAGTAAATTTTCTAATTATTTTTAAATGAAAACTTAATAATAAATAAATTTGAGAAGAATTACACAAATACATACAACATTATTATTATTATTATTATCAATTAAACAAATCTGTTTCTCATTGAGCTAGTGGCAGGTTGTCATCAGGATGGTTGCTGCGAATGGGCAATAGATGTAGACATCTCTTTATTCATTAGTGGCTCTCACACTCCTCCTTGCTATGAGAAACCTAATGGGCAATAAATGTAGACCTGACGGACAATAGATGAATACATAGGTTAAAAAATGATAGAGTGGGGTAAAAGATAGAAATTGAAACTTGCCCACTTGCAAGGAGGAGTGTGAGAGCCACTAATGAATAGTAACACCAAACCTTGGCTTTTATAAATTAATTAATGTCCGTCAGGTCTACATCTATTGCCCATTAGGTTTCTCATAGTAAGGAGGAGTGTGAGAGCCACTAATATATAGTAACACCAAACCTTGCCTTTATATATTAATTAATATATTAATTAAAAGGATTTCACCAACAAGGTGTTACTATTCATTAGTGGTTCTCACACTCCTCCTTGCTATGAGAAACCTAATGGGCAATAGATGTAGACCTGACGGACAATAGATGAACACATAGGTTACAAAATGAGAGAGTGGGGTAAAAGATAGAAATTGAAACTTGTCCACTTGCAAGAAGGAGTGTGAGAGTCACTAATGAATAGTAACACCAAACCTTGGCATTTATATATTAATTAAAAGGATTTCACCAACAATGTTTGGAGAAGGGTTGTGAATTAGTGGGCGAAGGCGGAAATTGTGAATAATAAATATGTTATGGATCTTCGGTATCGGCTGTGGAATCTATTATTCATTGATTTTGTCTATAGTGTTTCGAATTGGTGGGCAAAGTCGATGATTTGGGCAGAAGATCATAGACGAAAACATAAGGATATGAAAACTTAAGTAGATCATAACTACTATGAGAAACCTAATGGAGAATAGATGTGGACCTGACAGACAATAGATGAAGACATAGGTTACAAAATGAGAGAGTAGGGTACAAGAGGAATTTGAAACTTTTACCTTTGCACTTGGAGGAGTTTGAGAGCCACTAATGAATAGTAACTATAATGCTAGGCTTTTATATATTAAATTTATATTATATGCAAGTGGTTGGTGCATTATGCAAACTTGGGTCCAAAAATGGGGTTACTGTCGACTTAATTTGTTAGGTCAGTATGCCAAGAAGGAATTCCAGCCAACCAACCAGCCAACCTAACCTCTTTGATTGTGAATTTGGAAGTTTTAGGATTACAACCAGGGGCGGAGCTACTTAGAGAGTAGGGTGGGCCCAACCAGCCAACCTAACATCTTTGATTGTGAATTTAGAAGTTTTAGGATTACAGCCAGAGGCGGAGCTACTTAGAGAGTAGGGTGGGCCCCGACCCACCCGAGAATAGTCTCGGCCCCTAGTACCGTAAGGATATTTAGATAAAATTTGGATAAGTAGTGCTCGACCAATACATTGTATCATGTAATAATCATGTAGTCTATTGGTGACTAAGCTACATGCTTAGCTTAAAGCATACAAGTTCCATCCACAACAACCGCATTTTTGCTTCAACTACTTTTTTGACTTTATTATCTTAATTCTCCTCCACAAGGTCCTAGACAAAAGCAAACGGAAACCCACTCCTTTTCATTCTTTTTGTTAGTTTAATCCAACTACAAATGAAAAAATCAACCTCTATTTAGTTCATTTTGGATTTTTAGCTCTATCTATTTTTTTTTATCTATGTCGGAATCAACAGAATTATGATTGTCAAAGAAATTTTATTTTGTTGATAGGTTGACTTGTCTTCTTCTAACTCTTCCAAAATTCCAAAGCTACATGTGATCGTGCATGTTTTCAGGTATAAAGATAGTGAAGACTAGATTGAGAAACAAAATAAATGATGAGTTTCTTGTTAATGATTTAGTTATTATATTGAAATAAAGATAACTAAATTTTTTAGTTTAGATACTATTTTGAAAGATTTCAATGATCTCAAAGAACGTTGTATACTTTAAAAATAATAATTTTATTTATATTTACATTTAACTATTTTCGGCCCACCCAGTCTCAAAATCCTAGCTATGTACAGCAAGCCCATTTCATCCACTAATATTTTTCGTTTTGGGTTCGTATATCTTGAATGTTGATCTACAGACTATTTCATTGTACCAACGACGCAGAGTGAATGCATTACCAAGGGATCTCTACCGCTGCCGTGATATTTGTTACTTTTGCTACTTTGTTTGCCCTTCCATTTTGCAACTTCTTCTTCCACAGTTTCTGACAACGGATCTTGGACAGCTCTACGTCGATTTAGCAAGAGTCACAACAAAACAAGGAATTAAGATTCTTAGCTGTCATGATACGGTTGATGGCGCAAAGGCAATGCACAATATTGTCTATACTGATATCTTGGAATGATAGCATGATTTTTTTCCACTGAAAATACTATTGTAGCTACCCTCTTACTCTTATATATTGTTTGGTTCACTTTACATTTGCAGGCCTCCATTTTTCAGTTACGTTAATGAAACTGACATACTTTGATGGCGACGCCAACTTTTTAGTTTTTTCCGCATCTGAATTGGGGTGGAGAAAAAGGCCAGTTTATTGTTATTCTTGGGAAAAAATCTCACTGCCCTTCGGCGGTTTGCGGCTTGCAAGATCTCGAAAAATTATGCGGAATCAAAAAAAATTTCACCACAATCGGATAACCGAGCACAAAGTTATGTTTTTTTAAAGATTTGACGCAGGTCAGGCATTCACCGCCTTTCTCTAGAGCGGTGATGCACCGGTGATGCAATCACCGTTTTCCTCTAACGCGGTGATGCAATCACCGCTCTTCTTTAACGCGGTGATCCAATCACCGCCTTGGTCTGACGCGGTGAAGGCCCAAACATACGTAGATTGGGAAATATTTTCATAACGTGTGTATTTTGAGAATTTTTTTTAAAAACATGTGTACAGTGGGAAATTTTCCGTTATTCTTGAGCATAACTTAATTTGTTCCATTTGGACCAAGGTGTCACAGTTTAATTTTTTTGATAATGGTGATGAAAATTTTATTAGAAAAGGAAAGCCAAATGTCCAAAGAAGAATAAAGTCCAGAACTAGTGCAAACAAACAAAGAAACCCGGTTTAGAAGCACTGAACTACAACAACAAAAAACACAAGGACGACAAGAACAAAGCAAGGGCGAGAGCCCAGCAAGCCGAAAGCATCGGCAAAAAGCTAGGTGGACCAGACCACTATCTTTAAACAACCCAGCAAGTTGAGAACCACACCACCATCGCTACAACCAGCCATTAAGAAATCCACGAGCAGAGAGACTAGCAATGCAATCCACCAGCTCTGCCACCCGTACGACTGAAACAGCAGCTCAAAGTCCTCCATCACTCAGCCAGCTAGAGCTGCAGCTCAAAAATCCCACCGCCAAGTCACTAGAGAAGCTAGCAAACACGTACAAAATGGCCAACAACAGCAACTCCAAGAACAACAACAACAGCAGCAGACCGATCAAACTTCACAACAATCCACAACAGCAGTACCCGTCCCAAAATGAGCAAACAATCCACACACTATATCCAGCAACCGCCACAATCACCCATGACCCAACAAGTCAGGAAAGACCACCTTCAGCGATCACATGTTTTGCCAATTCTCCCCCAATCACTATAGGACTTGAACCTTGGCCACTTTCCAAAGCACAAGATCCATTCCACCGCACTTCAAACAACCTTTTGAGCAATCACACCTGCACTCAGCCGCTTCCCTCGAAAGATGCATAAATTGTCTTCAAGTCTAGCAAAGACGCAAGTAGAGTGGAGTTGAACCGAACCGAACCGCACTAAACCATGGTATTTCTCCCAAAGGAAGCCATCACAATGTGGGTAAAATGATATTAAGCCGCTTTAACCTTTGCTCTCTCCCAATCTCTCATGCGAGATTGCCCAATCAATCATGGATCTTGTCGTTTTCCTGAGGATGACAGCCGGATCATGACTGATATCATGGAAAATGCGTTGGTTCCTTTCTAACCACACCTGTCAGCATATAGAATGGAAGGCAAAGTGAATGATCCAGCCATTTATTGATAAGGCCCTAGATAGGTCTTTGTTTTCAGAGTCACGCAGCAACTGAATTGAGCTCAACTCAATTCTCAACCTCAAGCAAACAGGGGTTGAATTTGATGGTTATGGATGGTCGATCTCGTGCAATTCCACACAACCGGGAAAGGGTAGAAATAGATAGAACAATGCTTGGCCACGATCAAGGTGTCGATTGATCGATACAAACTTTCACGCTGCTCAAAATCAACCAAGCAACTCAACAATCCACGAAGCCAAAGCTCAATGAACCAAAACTCAAGTTTTATTTAACTAATCGATTCTACCTATTACAATGCAATGGAACGTCTTTAAATAGACCTAGGCTAGCTAACAACTCAATACGAAAGTCCTAAACAGAATCAAACTAAGAAATTAAATGCAAACAGGAAAAGGTAAAAAGAATCATAATCCGCAAAGGAAACGGATTGTTGAATTTGAAAGACAGTTTCAGCAAGTCTTTGAAGTCAAATTTGCACCAAGCCAATCACGAGTTGCACACGTCCAAAGTTGGCCACCTGAAATGATTAAAAGACTTAACCAAAAATTAGTGTTGTTCAATGCTTTTGGATTGCCTTCTCTATTAAGCAATTCTGACTTGTAGATTGATCCAATTTGGATCATATAATTTATGTCACTTGGATCATCATTCTTCCACCTGCATATCATGGACAAAGTATCTCCTGATGATGGATTTAGACTATTGCAAACTCTCCGCAACCTGCTCCAAATTTCACAAGTAAACCTACAATCAACAAACAAATGGTCCACAGTTTCTTCCTCGCTCTGACACAGTTCACATCGGTTTGCGATCAGCCACCCTTTCTTCTTGAGGTTGTCGAGAGTAAGTATCTTTTTGTGGGATAGAAGCAAAATGAATGTGCAGATTTTGATGGGGATTGATTTCCACCAAACAGAAGAAGCATGGAAGTTCAGCACTCCTTCAAAGTGTTCTTTGACGAGGTACCTGTACATTGATCGGACATAAAACAAGGAATCTGATTGTGGTGACCAGACGAGCCTAGGAGGTCCACTGGTCACCCTTGAAACACCAACAGAGTTAAGTAAATTCAAGAGAGAAACCCGCTCCCTTTCTGCCCCCCCCCCTTCTCAGATTGTAATTCAAAGGAAAGTTCCAACTCACATTCTCACCAGATCGAATAAAATGGTCATAGATCCAGGCTTCTCGATTCGGTGAGGTGGCAGTGACACGGGGGACGGAGTCAGCGAGAGTAACTTCAGGGATCCAAGTATCATGCCAAAAGGAGATCCATGCTCCTTTACCGGGGTCGATGTTAGCAAGTTTCCAAGCCATCATATTCCTTTGTAATATTGGTCCAAAATGAACCTGGAAACCCATTGTTGCTTTTACCAATATGCCAGAACGAAGAAGTATTCTGATACTTTATTTCAATGAGAGATCTCCACCAACTCCCTTTTTCACTTGCATAACTCCACAGCCACTTACTTAACATTGCTTTGTTGAAACTGGATATATAAAACAAGGAGAAGTAGTAGACAGGATGATTTGAAAATACTGCTATGTTCAAGGTCAGCCTTCCACCTAGAGACAAATAGCGTCCCTTCCATCCATCAAGACGCTTTTGGTAGTTATCACAGATGGTGCTCCAAGTGGAAATAACATTAGTTTTGGCTCCCAACGGAAACCCGAGATATTTAGAAGGATCCCGACTCCATTTGCATCCAAAAATCGCAGCAAAGCAATCCAGTTTTGGCACATCACCAACCGTGAACATAATCGTCTTCTCCAAGTTGATTTTCAGTTCGGTGACAGCTTGGAAGCACACCAGAGTACCTAAGATATTCAGTACCTGATTATAGTCAGCATCACAGAGGATCAAAGAATCATCTGCGAAAAGTAGATGGGTAACTTCTCTTATGTAGTTGCTTTCGTCCATGTAGAAGCCACTGATTCTCTACTCCTTTTTAAGCTTAGCTATCATGTAAGATAAGATATGCATTACTAGTACAAAGAGACCCGATGATAAAGGATCGCGTTGTCGAAGGCCTTTGTGAGCTTGGAAGTAACCTTTCGATTCACCATTAATCAATAATGAGATCATGGGAGAGCACATGATGCCACGAATCCAATTTTGCCATTTGCAGGGGAAGCCCAATTTAGATAAAACTTTGAGGAGAAAATCTCAACTTATATTGTCGAACGCCTTCTCGATGTCAAGTTTAAACATCAACCCCGGTTTTCTGCTTTTTCGCCGGCTGTCAACAAGTTTGAAAGCAATTAGACCCGCATCTGCAATTTGTCTTTCCTTCACCGATGCTTGTTGGTTGACAGAAACAAGATTAGTAAGAACCTCCCTGAGTCTCTGACTTGCTCCGACTATCACAATAAAATCCCAGCTAAGGCCCAAGTATAAACCTTAGATGGGTGCAATATAGGGCAAGTATGTTTAAATATCAACCCGGCCCGGCTCATGTACCCCTACTTCGATTGTTTGAAACATTATCTAGCGGAATGTTGTTTGTTGAAATATATACAATCTACTATTTAAAAGCAAGACTTGAAAATTAAAAGGGTGGAAAACTCTTGGTGAGAAGCATCACTCTGGTGTTGCTTCCCCCTAACTAACTACCATGAACCGTGGGATCGAATGAACCGGTGTGTGACAAGGCAATTGCGACCCGTAGGAGGTGCAACAATGTTTAGAAACCATCCTCTCAATTGCTGGGCCAAGGGAAACATTATAGGCCACAATTGTAGCCCTCTTGGCCCAAGAAATTGAGGGTTGACTTACCTTCTCCCTCAAACCAAGGTTTGGACAGCAGAATCACAATTAACCTAGGTGTCTAATTCAAGTTAGAGGTTTGCCCTTCATTAACCTAGTTAGGAGGCATGGAATGCCTAAGAAAAGCAAGCACAATTAGAGCCTCTTAAGATAAGGGGGCACTCTCTAAGCTATGTTAGAATAGAACAATAGATTGTCAAGCAAACAATATGCACAACCACCATGAAAAATACCTCAATTCTTAAATTAAACACCACCATCTCACAATCATTCAATCCACACAATCAATTACATGATAGTTATTAGGATTCTACAACACCCAAGTGAAAAGGGAAACTACTCCATGTTAGACAAAGGAAGAACACAAAAGAGGAAGAAAGAAACCATCACTGTGATGCCTCCAACTTTCCTTGTGCTTGTAGAGATCATCCAAAGAAGAGGAACTTCCAAAATCTTCACTTGGAGCAAACCCTAGCCTCTTCTCCCTCTTGGTTTGTGACTTTCTCTCTCTAGGGTTTCAAGAAGAAGGTTTCTCTCATTTTGGGCTCCCCCCTTCTTCTTTCCATCTCTCCATTTATACTCAAATCGCTCCCAGTTCACGGACGTGAACATCAGGCCGCGTCCGTGAACTTGATCAAAACGCGTCGCTTCACTTCTGGGGTTCACGTTCCATGGCTCCAGTTCACGGTCTTAGCGACCATGAACTGTCTTGGTGTTAGTAATCTCTAAAACCCCTCTGGACACTTCGCGGTTCACGGTTTGTGGTTCCACTTCACGGTCCTGGCGATCGTGAACTCCAAGCTTTGACCGTGAACAGCGCTGAAAATTCCACTTTGCCCGGGGTTGGTTTCACCTGTTAGACTCTAAAACACATTGAAACACAAGAAACTTAGCATAAAACCACCCTTTTTGGAGCTCAATTGCCACAAATATCAAAGAGAAACGGGGATAAAAAGTGTACATTTAGGCACGAATCACTCCCCCACGTCTGACCTCTGAGCATGAACTCCACGTGGGGTCGACTCTTCTTGCTCGTCGGGATGATGTGGGAGAAGGTGGAGTAGAAATCCACGCAGAGCTCTCGATAGATGAGCTCACCGACCGTCAGTAACTAGTGCCACTGGGGGTGACAAGCAACCCCCGACATCGCAGCTCGACACCTGAACATGTTAAACATGTCCAAGTCTAGCCTTCAATGCGGTCCAACCGGACAGTCCCTCTGATAAGCAAACTTGGCCCCAAACCGTTCATGGTTCATCAAGTAGCGGATGTACTCATGATCCGTGTCAAGCATCCTGCAAAAAATTCAAACATGCACCATACGGGGAAATAATTGTCAATCTCAACTCATTGGGAGGAAAAAGAATTCCCCCCACACTTATATTTCCACTACAGTTCCTTGCCATTTGAAACAATTAAGCTCAAGCACACCGAGGCATGGTCTTAGGTGTTTCACGGATTATCCACACAAAAATCTAACCCAAACCATGCCACGGTGGCTACCATCCACCACTCAAGCATAAAAATTGCACATTCATTCACAAATTAGCACTTGTGGGCAAATTCCACAAATAAAAGCAATTCGAATTAAATCATGCCCATCAAGGCTCAAATAAGCTCATGCAAACATCATTCAATCATTCATTCATTATAATTCACCTAATCCCTCGCCCTATTTCTAAGTTCAACAATCAATTCACTAAATTTTCCTCACTTCACTACCTAATTCGATTCTCCCAAATTAACCAAGGTAGAGTTGAAAACAAACCTGGAGACTCAAGTAGGATGGTAGGGGAAGTGAGAAGAGGGAGGCTAAAAGCTAGTTGGAGGAGGGTCGTCGAAGCTTCGTCGGAAGCTCAATGGAAGCTCGCCGGGGGCTCGCAGCGTCGGCGACTTCACCGGAAAAAATCGACTCCAAATCTCCCCAAAATCTCAGTGAATGCCGCCCTTGACGAGGGGAGAATGGGTTTTTGATTGGTTTTTTTATTTGGATCTCTGGAAGTTGACGAAAATGGCAAATTTATCGGAAAATCGCAGTTTTCCTGCGAGTTTTGGGTCGTGAAATGAAGAGAAAGCGTTCACGCCCCTTTTATAGGCAGACCCGAGGTTCACGGACGCGTTTGCCAGTTCACTATCGTTAAGACCGTGAACTTAGCAATCCGTCCGTGAACTGGGGCGAACCGGTGGGTTTGACACACGTGGAAACACCCTTGTTCACTGACGCGTTTGACAGTTCACGGTCGATTAAGACTGAACTGCAAGCGCAAACCGTGAACTGCAGTGAAAACAGGGCATTTCCTAAAAATTTTAACTCGACCTACTCCACCGTGCCTACTATCATTTATGACACAACTCAAAACACACAATCACAAAAACCAGGCACGGCGATACCACTCGACCATTTGAACTCTTCACTCGACACAAAAACGAAAATAAGGAAAAGAAAACAAACCTACGTTGGGTTACCTCCCAACAAGCGCTAAGTTAACGTCATTAGCTTGAAGTTGCAGATTTATCATGCCTTTGAACGTGATGCCATCGAGAGTGGATCCGCCACGATCTCGGGGCGAGGCATGTCGCCTCCCAACTTAAACTCTATGGGATGGCCTTCTTGGCCGATAACTTTTGCTTTGCCCTTTTCCTTCCTCCGGGCATTAGCGTGATTCATCCTTTCCCTCCAAGCTCTTTTCCTTCCTTCTTTGGGCTGGATGCCCTCTTTACTTTCCTGCTTCACATCACCACAAGGAACAACAGTAATAGTGGGATTTAGCTTGAAAGGTTCTCCTCCACTTGCATTCATATCATCCGGTTCCACTTTCTTCACATCCTCACTTCTAGGCTAGTAATTATCTCCTCACCATCCCTCAGAATCAAAGTTGCCTCATTTACATCAATTAATGCCTTAGAGGTGGCAAGGAAAGGGTGTCCTAGTATGAGTGGCATCTCAGAGTCCTCACTTATATCCAGGATCACAAAATCCATTGAATAACATAATTTCTCCACTCGTACTAGCACGTCCTCCACAATACCCCTATGACTAATGATAGAGCGATCGGCCAATGTGACACTAAGCCTCGTAGTCTTTAGTTCACCTATGTCTAGCCTCTTAAAAATCTTAAATGGCATCACATTTATGCTTGCCCCTAAGTCCGCCAAGGAATTTTCTATGTGATGAGTACCGATGCAAAGAGGTATGGTGAAACTACGTGGATCGGGTTGCTTCTTGGGAAATCTGTTGAGGATGGAGGTTGAGCACTCCTCGCCTAGGGTGACATTGCGAGGTCTTCAAACTTCGGCTTCTTGGAGAGAAGCCCCTTGAGGTATTTTGAATACCTTGGCATGTGGGCCATTGCTTCAAGGAAGGGAATGTTGAGGTGGAGCTTTGAGAGCATCTCCATGAAACCTCCATATTCCACTTCCAATCTTTCCTTGTGCATCTTCGTGGGAAAAGGTAGGGGTGGCGTGTACTCAGCCACAGGAGGTGGCGTTGGCGATGCCTTCCTCGCTCCACCTCTCTTTTCTCCCGAGGTTTCTTCTTCTCCACCCTCGGGTAGAGGGTATTCCTTCTCATTCACTTCTTTGGCAACGACCTTCGGAGTCACCTTCCCACTCCTCAATTGAATTGCATTCACCCCGGCATGATCCTTGGGGTTGGTAAGGGTTTAAGAGGGCAGGGCTTCATTTGGTCTCTCGGTGAGGATCCCGGCAAGATTGCCGATTTTCACTTCCAAATTCTGGAGACTTGCTTGATGACTTCGGAGTCCCGCCTCAACTCAGGTAAACTTGGAGGTTGCCACATCCATAAATTTCTCAATCTTTTTGAACTTCTGAGAGCTTGTACTCACAAAGGTGGTGACTAGATCTTCAAGTTTAGAAAACTTGTCAACTTGTTGTTGTTGTTGGAACCCTTGACCACCTTGTGCTTGGTATGGTTGTAGGAAGTTCGATTTTTGGAAATGAGGCCTTTGTTGGATGAAAGTTGGCCGATGTTGATAGTTTTTCGTTGGACCTTGGAAACTAGGAGGTCTTGGATTGGAAGGGGAAGATCAAGCGAAGTTTGCATGATTGCGCCACCCAGGGTTGTAGGTGTTGCCATAAGGGTTGTTCCCTTTAGCATTGGCAATGAAACTCACTTGCTCTTCGGGGGTACTTATCTCCTTCATCGCTTGGAAATCCACAATTTCATGATTAGTGCTTGAACACCAATCACAAGACATCACCACCCTCTTTCCTTGCTTCTTGTCCGAATGGATCACCTCGATCAACTTGTCGAGCTTTGCTTCAAGTGGAGCACTTGCTCCCACACTTCGCACTCCTCTTTCAGTGCTTCTCTTACCACTTCTTGTCAAGCCCCAATCATATCCTTTGAGAGCCATATCTTCGAGCAACTCGGTCACTTGACTTGGGGTCATATTCATCAATGAGAATTTTATCATCTTGAATGAGACTGCCATAGAAAGTCTATCCAAAATTGCTCCTCGAATTCATGGTGAGGGCATTGAAGGAAGTATTTGGAGAAGCTTTCCCATGCATCCCTCAACGTCTCATCTTCCTCTTTCTCAAAGTGAGTGATCTTCTTCCTCCACTCGGCCATCTTGGAAGGAAGACAATATCGGGTCATGAACTTGTTGAGAAAATCGTCCCAAGAGGTGAGGGACCGAGCCGGACGGTTGTTGAGCCATCGGAGCGCCTTCCCCGCCAAAGAATAGGGGAATAGCCTCAGTTGCAATGCCTCCTCGGGGATGCCATTTATCTTCAAGCTTCCCGCTAGCTCAAGAAACCTTTGGATATGCTCTCGTGGTGATTCATTGGCAAGTCTGTGGAACAAGGAGTTGTTTTGAATCATCGTCATGAGAGTGGGCTTGATTTCAAATTTTTTGGCGGCCACGAGTGGATGTTAGATGGGAGATTGGATATCCGCCGCCCGTGGAGCCATGTAATATCCCATAGTCCTTGGCTCTTCCTTCGCTCCCGCTTCTTCATTTTGGTTTTGAAGCGGATTAGCACCTCGATGTTGATTCTTAACCATCTCAACTTCAACTTCTCCTTCAATTCCTTCAAATCCAGGACCAACTTGTTGTCCCCTTTCTTCAATTCTCCTCCTTGCTTCCGCTAACTCCCTCTCTTGAGCTAAAAGTTGGAGAGTTCGGTTGATGTTCTCGTCTAGTGGTGTTAAAGGCGCCGGATTGCTACGGGTCATACACCTCCCTGCACACACTTAAAGAACCAACACGTCTAGCACAAGCAACACTTCACACTTAGCAAAATTGAAAATAAAAGATAAGATTAAAACCAAACAATCTTTTCAAGATAACGGACCGAAGTTCCCTGGCAACGACGCCAAAAACTTGACTCGCTCCTACTATCACAATAAAATCCCACCTAAGGCCCAAGTATAAACCTTAGATGGGTGCAATATAGGGAAAGTATGTTTAAACATCAACCCGGGCTGGCCCATGTACCCCTACTTCGATTGTTTGAAACATTATCTAGCAGAATGTTGTTTGTTGAAATCTCTACAATCTACTATTTAAAAGCAAGACTTGAAAAGTAAAAGGGTGGAAAACTCTTGGTGAGATGCTTCACTCAGGTGTTGCTTCCCCCTACTAACTACCATGAAATGTGGGATCGAATGAACAGGTGTGTGAAAAGGCAATTGCGACCCGTAGGAGGTTCCACAATGGTTTGAAACCATCCTCTCAATTGCCAGGCCAAGGGAAATATTATAGGCCACAATTGTAGCCCTCTTGGCCCAAGAAATTGAGGGTTGACTTATCTTCTCCCTCAAACCAAGGTTTGGACGGCATAATCACAATTAACCTAGGTGTCTAATTCAAGTTAGAGGTTTGCCCTTCATTAACCTAGTTAGGAGGCAGGGAATGCCTAAGTTAGAGGTTTTCCCTTCATTAACCTAGTTAGGGTTCTACAACACCCAAGTGAAAAAGGGAAACTACTTCATGCTAGACAAAGGAAGAACACAAAAGAGGAAGAAAGAAACCATCATTGTGATGCCTACAACTCTCCTTGTGCTTGTAGAGATCCTCCAAAGAAGAGGAACTTCCAGAATCTTCACTTGGAGCAAACCCTAGCCTCTTCTCCCTCTTGGTTCGTGACTTTCTCTCTCTAGGGTTTCCAGAAGAAGAAGGTTTCTCTCACTTTGGGCTCCCCCTTATTCTTCCTTTTAGAGCTCCATTTATATTCAAATCGCGCCCAGTTCACGACCCCATTTCACGGTCGTGAACATCAGGCCGCGTCCGTGAACTTGATCAAAATGCGTCGCTTCACTTCCGAGGTTCATGGTCCATGGCTCCAGTTGACGGTCTTAGCGACCGTGAACTACCTTGGCGTCAGTAACCTCTGAAACCCATCTGGACGCTTTGCGGTTCACGGTTTGTGGTTCTACTTCACGGTCCTGGCGACCGTGAACTCCAAGCTTTGACCGTGAACAGTGCTGAAAATTCCTCTTTGCCCGATCTTTGCTCATTTTCTTCCAACTTTCGACTTCGGGGTTGGTTTCACCTGTAAGACTCTAAAAAAAAAAGAAATATAGCGTAAAACCATCCTTTTTGGAGCTTAACTGCCACAAACGTCAAAGAGAAACGGGGATAAATAGTGTACATTTAGGCCCGAATCAGTCTCCTAGCCAACACATTGCTAAAGAGCTTGTTAATACTACCTATTAAGCTAATGGTTCTCAAATATTTTTTCTCTTCAATAGCATCTTTCTTCAGTACAAGGCAGATGAAAGAATGAGTGGTGCTTGTAGGTAGTCGACCTGAAATATGGACCTCATTAAAGGCATTCACAATATCATATTTGAGCTAAGTCCAACACTTCTTGTAAAATTCCCATGAAAAACCATCAGTCCCCGGTGCTTTCGCCCCCCCCCCCCCCCCATCACTTTCTAAAATGCTCGATCAAATTTCTAGCTCCGAAAAGGGCCGAGTGATATTATAGTTGTCTTGCTGCTGCAACCTTGCTTCAAATTAGATTCTTGGGGATGGACGGTTGTCAGCTGTTTCTTGGAAAAGATCCTTGTAATAGTGAAAAACACCTTGAGCCAACTCCTCTTTTCCTTCAACTAAAACCCCATTGATTTTAATGCTCTCAATTAAGTTCAGTTTTCTCCTATAGTTTGTTGCCTAGTGGAAAAAGCGTGTATTCAAATCTCCAAGTTTGAGCCATAACTCTGTTGATTTTTGTCTCCAAGATATCTCCTGCATATATAGAGCTTTGCTAGCTTCGATCTTCAAGCAATCCCTTGCATCTCTCTCAGAATCACTAAGGGTCTGAGACTCCTCCAGCAAGTCAATTTCTGCTATCATGGTAAGAAGCTCGCTAATTCTTACATTGATATCGCTGAAAACTTCTCTGTTCCAGATTTTGATCTTGCCTTTAAGGTCTTGGAGCCTCCTAGCCTACAGAAAAATGGATCCCCGTCCTTGCAACGAGGAAGTACACCAAGTTGCCATACCATCAAAGAACTTTGTATCCTCCAACCACATGTTTTCAAACCTTCATGGTCTCTTGATCATTTCGGTGCCACCCCACTTTAGAAGTAAAGGGTTATGTTCTGATTCCACTCGCTCGAGGACAGAAAGAGAGCAATCAGAGAACATGGAATCGAAGCTAGGCGATATGAGGACGCGATCGAAGCGTGAAAGACTGTCATTAGTCCCGCCTCTACTCCATGTAAATCTGCTACCTCCCAACGGGAGCTCCAAAAGTGCATTACTATCAATAAATTCATTGAACTCCATCATAAGATTCAAACTGCGTCTTACTCCCCTGTAGACATCATGACTGCGAATGAGATTGAAATCACCAATGATGCATACCGGCAATGCAGTCAAAATCGCGCTTTAAAACTTAAAAACTTACGGTTTTACGCTTCTAGAACACTAAAACGCTTTCGTTTCCATGTAAAATCTTAAGTGTATAAAATCGGGACTGAAATGCGCTTTAAAGCTTAAAAGCTTACGCTTTTACGCTTCTGGTTCACCAAAACGCTTTATGCTTTTACGCTTCTAGTTCACTAAAGGAGTATTCTATTCACGAAAATATTTATATTTTACAGGTAAATCACAAAAAATATGATATATTTAAGATTAAAAGATACATATCAAGTACTTGGGTGCATTCTTAGTTTCAATAGAGTAATCTAATTCACCAACTGGGCCCTTCCCAAAATCACTAGCTTAGAGGGGAAGGTAGCTTATGGTTAAGAATTAAGATATATGTTTATGAACTTATTGTTAAAATGTTATGAGTTTCTCAACTTTAGACATGAATTACAGGTATTTAGTAACTTATCTAAACTATTTGGACTCATATTTTACATAGTATATGTCGTACTTAACACATTTTCCTTTATTTTACAGTATGCGTCAAAAACTTACGTATTTACGCTTTGATTCTACGGTTTACGATTTTACCCATTTTCCGTTTCTAGGTAGAATCGCGCTTTTGACTGCATTGCATACCGGGGCTTCAGCTTGTTGACAAAAGTTGCGGAGCTCGCTTAAGAACCTTGATTTATCTTCCCCATACACAACAATTAAATTCCAAACATTGTGTGAAGAGGAATCTTGAAACTTAACATTTAGGTAGTGGGAGCCTGCACTAGTAGAGATGGCCTGATACTGCAACTGATCCCAGTATATGACAATTCCTCCTGAGCTATTATTAGTATTCTTTGATGCCCAACCAAAATCTCTTTGACTACAAATATTCCTAATAGTGTCTTCATTGCACTGCTCCCATTTTGTTTCAATCAAAACGACAATTTTGGGATTCTTTCCTTTGCTGTTTTGTGACATTTGTCGGTTGCTTCCTTTGAATAATGATACTTATTTGTCCAATGCACCTAAAGGATTCATTTAGTATCATCATTGGATGTCATTTATTCACATCCATATAGGCCCAAAGTATGGATTTGGTTAAAATAGGCTCATCAATTTGAATGAAGGTTGTTGGGATTTAACAATGACATGATTATAAATGTTAGCAACAACTTTTCCTATTCTTTAGATGGGTCATTTTACAGCATATCTTAATGAAAATATTCGAAATGTAGTATTACATTTATATTCACATAGTAAATCTATAATTATTAAAAATTTATATAATTTTTTATCGTTCTAAAAAAACTCATTTCTCGTGCTTTTAAAAAATGGAGTGAACAACCTAGCTTGGATGGACGTTATAATCTATAACACCTAATTGTTATGTGTGTATGTGTACAAGGAACTTTTACATAGTTGTTGCATATATCTCACACCTAACTGATATTTGGACACCATGTCCAAAGCAAAATGTTGTCCAAATGATTATGATTGAACAAGATGACGAGTGCCCAATCTCATCAATATCAAATAATTTCTTATCTATATTTCGCCCACTGATCAACAAATAAGATTGTCTATTGGGGAACTCATTTTAAGAGCTCCAAAATTCCATCAAGGTTCAAACATTTTCATTTTTGTTCATGATTAATTATGCATGTGTCATAAGAAGCAACTCACATCTCATCCTTCATGACTTCTTCAACTTTCTGTTTAAAGAGCACTTCTTTCATTTGCAATTATGTACTTCAATTCCAGAATGACTATTTATATTTGGTATATATTGATTGCTATTGCTCATGTATTTCACACGTTTTCATTGAAAATTTCACAAGTACAACTTCATTTTTTACTTAGACTCCGTTTATAAACTTTCATCACTAAGTCATCAAACTATGGATGTGCAATTCTGTTCACCTTATGAGTATTAACCTCTTCCGGCCAACAGGCCAGAATTCGTGCTAGTTTTCAGCCCCAACCCCTATGATGTTGCCACCTTCCCTCTCTCTTCCCATGCTTCGTCGGGATGGAATAAGAAGGTAGACCTGCTCCGAGTGTTTTGCCCAGTGTTGTTAAAGCAGGGCCAGACCGGGCAATCCGACACGCAGAACCGTTACCCCCCTCCAATTCGGTCCGATCAAGCTATTTTGCCGCCAAAGGTCAATCTTCCTATTTGTCCGCCAACCGACCGATTGAACTGAATAATTCGTTCGAACCGCCACAGGTCAATCTTCCTATTAATCATCACACAGTGTTTAATTTTGAAAAATTACAAGTATTATACTTAAATAATATATATTTCTATCAGATGATAACCCTTGCCATATATAATTTTATGGTTAGAAATATATTAGAATCAATATATAATTATAATACTATTAATGATTTCTAATTATAATAATTTTATTTATTTTATTTATTTTTTATGAACATCATTTTATTTATTAGACAACAGTTCGTTAATGAGTTTATAACGGCTTAGTACCGGTTAAACCAATAAAGTGTGAACCACTTACTACACCGGTTTGGTTCTGACAATATTAGTTGTGCGATTTCAAGAGCGACGATGACGACAAGATTTTAGGGTAGCAACTAGGGATGTATTCACCTCGACAACGGGGGAGGCAAAGTCGGAGGAGGGCTCAAAGAAGGTGATCGGGGAGTTCGGCGATGGCATGATGTTGTAGTTCGCAGACTTTGTCTGGATGGTGGATGACGGTTGGGACGTGAAGGAGTTTGATAGGGAGCTCAAATGGCCTTTCCCATCACCTCCCGGGGTTCATCGCCGCTCTTCCTCACCCGTCTTTTTCAAGTAATGGCATTCCACTTCCCCTCTTCCCCTCCCCTAATTTTTTTAGATCTGTGACTTTGTTTTTCAAATTTTTTTTTTTTTTTTTTTTGCGTTATAATCTAAAGTAGTATTTTTCAGTGTTGTGGTGCTAACATTATGGGTGTACTGATATTGTTCTCTTGTCTAGTAGTAATCTTTTTAGTGTAGTTGTACATTTTTTAATGTATTGGTATTTTTTTATGAATCGTGTTTGTTTCATTTTATAAAAAAAGTAGCACTAGCAACACCCTTGCTAGTTAGGGAAAGATTGAATCTTCTGAACCTATATTATCTACCAAACTACTAAAAGGATTCATTAATTTCAATTCCAAAAATCCCTTGGACTTCATCTCTAATGATCCTGCACAATACATCACTATCTCTGCAACTTCCACTGAACACCCTACTACACCTTTCGCGCCACAAGTGACTTACCAAGCTATGCCATATTGCTCGTCCAACCTGAGCATTAACTTATGCATTCCCAAATCTCTGCTGCAACTTTTCTCCTCCAGTGAATTATGTCGTTGTGCAACTCCAGAATACCTGCTGAACATTTTTACATACAATCTCATGTACATAGGACATACAGAGAATAAGTGGTCAATCATCTCTTAAGGAAAGTTGCAAAATACACACCCTGCACCACCAGAAAAGCCCCATTTCAACATCTTCTCTTTTGTGTTTACAGCTTTCTTGATGAGTAACAATGCTAAAAACTATTTTTGGGTATAGAGTTACCCTTCCATAAAACCCTTGACCATGGCACTTTCTTCCGTTTAGGTCTTAGTACCTCCAAGATCTTCCTACTGGAGAATACCTCCATTTTCTCTAAATTCCAGTAAATCTCATGTCCCTGTTTTTGGAAGTGAACATGAACCTTCTGCCTTGTCTTCAAAAGTACTTTTCAATTCCAAGATCCAGACAAACCAGAATATAGCAAGAAGTCTGGGCCTTTTAGCTTGTAAGTACTAATCCATGCTACACATAACGAGCCATGTTGAATTAATAAAAGCTAAATGTGTCGAGTAATACAAGCCACATTCCATGTCTCTAAATCTCTTATACCAAGGCCTCCTTCTTATTATGGATAAGTGAGATGCTTTCATCCAATTGTTGCTCTCAGTTTCCCTCCATGCCCCACTCCCCACAAGAAGTTACTACAGATACTTTCCACTTCTTGAATTACAGCCTTAGGAAGAATAAAAACAACCATCCAATACTAGTGCAAATGTATTGATATAAGTACGAAAGAAGCTGTTTCGAGCATGGTAAAGGAAACCGTATCGGAGGTCATACCGGATCCGTTAGCGGTAAGGTATTTTGTGGTACGACCGTGGTTGAACCCTTGTGTATCGGCAAAATACCGTTTTTGTAATTAAAAATATTTTTTGGTTAAAAAATCGTACCGGCAGATTTAGGATACCGTTTCGGAGTAATACCGCAATAAAACCGGAATATACCGGATAAAAAACCTAAATAAACTAAATAGGCATATGTAATATAACAATCAACAAAGAACAAACCTGAATAAACTAAATGAGCCCAAGTTGGATCACTTTTGTTGCGTACACCCTTGGCGGTAACCTTCGAATTACTAAGAGTTGCTCCTTTATCAACCGATCGGGCTTCTTCTCCACTAGCCATTGCTGCCAAAACAATGAAACATCCAAATTATAATCAGAATACTAGAATAGAGATACCAATTACCAAGCAGAGTCACCAAACATTATTCATTGCCAAACACTTTCCAAGAGAGCCTCCAAGACACACAAGTAACTGAGGAACCAGGAAAGGTTAGAGACTCACATTGAATGTGGGCGACAAAGAGGAGAGGAGAGGAGATTGTAGTTGTAGAGCTCAACCAAAGCTCTCTGCTCTTTCCTCTAAACTATCGGTGGCATCTGTCTCAAACACAGAGCCAGCTTTAGTAAAATGGCAGAGGCATCCATCCTTCAATTTTTGGGGATCTATCAATATTTCACTCACCCTACTTTCCCTTCCTATTTTCACCTAAAATTTATGTTTCAAAATAAAGTAAAACATAGCATAGAAAGAACACAAGTGAAGAAGAAGCAGCAGAATACACAGAGCATAGGAAAATAGGATTGTAAAACTCACCACAGAATTGACATAAGCGAGCGTCCCCTTAACATATTTGTCGTTCACATATCACGAGCTGTCGAGCACGAGCAGGCGGTCGCCGACTCGCTGGAATGCTGGAGAACTGGAGAAGACGAAGTGCGATCAAGGAGGGGGAGGGGTAGGCTACCCTGGAGTTTGGAGATCAATCGGCGGCCGGCGTCAACCTCTTCTTCACGTCACGAGCAGGCAGGCGGCGTTCTGGTCTGGAGAAAGGAGGAGCGGCAGGCGAAGTGAAAGTTGGAGATCGAAGGCTGATAGACCGTTAATTGCACATGTTTTTACCCCTATTCTTACACCGTTTGAGATGTTGATTCTCGTGTTTTAGGCCGATTTCAAGCTAGGTTGTTCTTGTTTGTGATATTTCAGGTCTTAGTACGTGAATGAAGGTTTGGGAACGAGTTCGGGGTCGATTGGACGAAGATCGGACATGTGGCGAGAGGCTGAGGATGCAACACGGGCACTCCTAAAACCCACATGGCCATGTAAGTAACCCATGTGGCCGTGTGGGATTTACCGAGCACTCACACGAGCACCCTGGGAATTCCACACGGCCGTGTGTCCCCGGCCGTGTAGGAAGCTGACACGCTAAAACACAACACCTAACAATGGTCAAGTGTAACCAATGAAAGGGACTGCAGTATAGTGGCACAAGTAATAAATATCGAATCCACGGGTCTCTAGAGTTACTATTAATCAGCTTCAGTTCATTATTTAGCAAACTAGATTAAGGATTGATTGATAAACTACTCTACTGACTACTCTACTAATTACAAGTTGGGAACTCACTTAGGTATGATTCCCCCTAGCTCCTCAATTAGGTCCAAGTTGCAAGTACCTTTGGTTGATCTACTGTGGATTAAACTGCGGAAGATCCTAAATTAGCTTGGAATCTCTTAAGCTGACTAAGCCCTCTCAGACAGAATACCCGGCATGCGACTAGCCTTCACCGGGATAGACTGCTAAGGCAATTCACACAGATCTCCACTACTGGAATGAATTCCAGTACAAAGCAGTGAATTGATTGACTCTCGCACAACCAATTCAACACTATCAATCAAGGAAGCTCTCTTAACCTAATCAGATTCTATCTATCATAGGTTAAAGCAGAAATTAAGAGAATTTGATCAAGATTCAATTGAATCAATAAATCATGCCTCAATTGATTATAATCAAACAATATATCATCCAAAACTTCATACAAGAAAGATCCTAACACATGGAACTAGGGTTCCTCAAAACCTAAGTGAAGGGAAGTTACTCCATAGAGAAGAGAGAGACTGCAGAAATCTGATCTAGATCTTCAATCTCCATCTCCAAGCTTGATTCCCGAGCTCCAATGGCGAATAAATCCTCCAAAATAGCTCCAAGAATGTTCCCAAGTCGCTCTCTCTCTCTAGGGTTCGTCCCTTGGGTGTTTGGGATCCAAAACCCAGCTCTCCCCCTTTCCTTTTGCTGAAAATCGGGTTTTAACCAACAATTCCCAACTCACACGGCTGTGTGGCTTTCCCAGCTGCCCGTGTGAAGGCTCGGTGATTTCCACCCGGCCACATGGCCAGGTCACACGGCCGTGTGGGTTGTGCCCGTGTGGCTTGCTCAGCCTCTGTTTAATGCTTCGTTTCTCCCTTGTCCGGACTCCGAATCAGTCGCCGTTTGATCCCAGACGCTCGTAGTCTCATCCTCTTTCTTTTCATGACAAGCTTGCATGATTCTTTGTCCATAAAGTGAGGTAGAAATCCATTCTTCTTCAGATCGTACCCGAGTTTCTTCTTCCGAATCGTCAATTGATCTCTGATTGACTTGAAACTTGCGCCTATGCTTCACTTTATGTGCTAGGACCTGAAATGTGACAAAGGAACACAACCTAGCATAAAATAGGACAAAGGCACGATAATTCAAGCTCAAACAATCAAGAAACAAAGGGGAAGACATGTGCAAATACCGAGTCATCAAATCCCCCCACACTTAACTGTTTGCTTGTCCCCAAGCAAACCTAACTCAAACCAATGCAGCTCTCCAGAGCTCTTTAGCAACATACAACCCCGATCGTCGGTAGAGGATTTCCTAGATCATATAGCAGCTTATGAGGTCAACTGGTCTTCTAAGACGTTCCTTATCTCTCTCAATGCGAGTACTAGACTCAAGCCAGGATCATGAGAAAAAATAGAAGTAAGACAGTCAGTTCATGGATAAAGGGACTCACACCATTCACAACCAAGGACTCGCTGTACCGGAGTGCTCTTTCACTTCATTTCACCGTTGGAACCCCTTTTTCTCACTTTCATTTACATTTTTTCTTTTTCTTTTTTTCTTTCATTTGGTGGGGTTCCAACTGCAGTCTTTTGCACGGTCGACCCTTATTAGTCGAGCAAGAGCAATTTCTGTACATCTGGCGCTCGCCAGAGTACTTCTTTTAACTCCTTTTCCTCAACTCGTGTGGAGGGTCAATGAAATTAAGGGGGGTCGGAAGCTCTATCCGTACCCTTAAAAACACATCCTCAAGTAGGCAAACCGCTCAACGGGTGGAAGTTTTACTTGTACTAGAGACAGCTTAGCTTCACCTTGTATGAGTACCCCACTAAGGATCACTAAAATATCTTCCAAAACCCGATTTTGTGCAATGAACGGTGCCACACACGCTGGGCTTACCCCATGTTTAAGATTTTAATGATTTCGAATGGAGGACCAACTGCTTTTCATTTTCCACATGAGCACCCTGTTCGATACACTAGTCCATAACACAATCCAAACAGAGTCCACATTACCACATGAATTCAATGGTCTTAGCTCCACTAATTCACAAAATCAACTGGCACAGCAGAGAGCTAGATAGGAAAAATCAGCTAGATAGGAAAAATCTTATACTTCAACATCCTCCATAGTGCTACACTACCTCCCTAGGTTGCACATTACTATAGAGACTTTTAATTCAAAGCATACTGAGCAGACAATTTGCAAGGAAACACGTACTTGGAGCCCTCAAATTTAAAAATTTGGACAGTGGACTAGGCTCCAAGCACACAAACAGCCAAACATTCACCCGCATACATAATCGAACATCCCCCCACACTTAAGCACGACATTGTCCTCAATGGAGGAAAGATAAGGAGGGTAGAACGAAGTTACCAGATCAAGGGTGAATGTTGATGGACGGGGCAGGCGGTGCATTCCAGGAAGAGAGAGTAATCAGAACACAAACACCACACAAAATCTCACAAAGGTTGAGTTATTGACTCTAAAATCAAATAACAAAACTGACTCAACCGAGGAGAAATAGAGAAAGAAATGCAAACCGACTGGTTGGGTTGCCTCCCAACAAGCGCTTCTTTCACGTTGTGAGCCGGACGATGGCTCCTAAGTTTCGGTCCATGCTAGAACCTCCTTGAAGTTGAGGTTCTCGTCAATGAGGTGGAGTCGCAAGTCACGAGCATGTGGTATGACTGGTGATGGAAGCTCGTGCACTTGATGCAGATGAAGTCTCCATCCTCGAGATCTCTTCTTCTCTTCTCTCGTCCCATTGCCCCAAACCAGATATGACAGCATCGATTGGCCACCATCGCGTCCACCAAGAGGGACCGATGTTGATGTGGCTTTGGTCTGGCAAAGAGACACTGCAAATGGGTCCTTTCTAAGCAGCTCCTCGAAGTTTGGTGGGGATATTACTTGTATTATAGGGCTGGTGCAAGCCTCTTCCACCTCAACTTCATCCTCAGCCTAGACACCACTCGCTTCTTCAACCCCCCTTCCTTCTTCAAAATGTGGTCTCTCTCCTCGGAAAAGATCAAGAACTACCTCTTCTTTGCTTTCTTCCTCATCCTCCACAACTTCTTTCCTCACCCTTTCTCTCTCTTCTTCTTCCATAACTGATTGGAGAGCAAGTCGCCATGCAAGGTTCTCAATAAGTTTAGCTTGCATCTCCTCGCTCGGGCCCAGCATGTCAGACGGAAATGGGGAAAGTTGTGATCTACCACCAGAGGATACACTTGATCATGATTATCATGGGAGCTTTCCTTGACAACTTCTGTATGCTCTTCAACATCCTCATGATTGTCGTCTTCTTCCTCCACCTCTACTTGTATGGCAGCATAAAGGTTGTCTTGAGAAAACTGTGAACAGGCTTTCTCAATGACCTCTATGTGCTCCTTTATGCTCCGAAGGGTATCCTCTGTTTCACGGGGAAATGAGAAGTCAGTTTGGGCAATGGCCTGGATATGAGGATCCATCTCGGGAAAGGATATCTCAGGTACTGGAGCAATCTGCTCCACGAGAAGCCTCAAGTGATAGTTTGGATTTGGCTGTGGAGTGTAGCATGGCTCTGCTGGATCGTCCGTGAAGGCTGTGGCGAACCCAAGATCTGATGGTCCTTCTTGTTGTGGGAGGAATTCTTCTTGATAACGAGATTGTTCTTGAAATACCCAGGGGTCTGATTGTTCTTCGTAGTAGGGGGGTTGGTACTGAAACCCGACTCCATAGTCTTCTCCTCCTTGGTTACTCCAGGGAGTCTCGGGGTAATACCACTCGGATGGTGGTGGATACCCCCAATGGTTGGAGAAGCCATTAGGATCCATGATTCAGATCTGCACCAACAAAACAAAAAACACCCAAGTGAAAAGCAAGGGTGGAAAAAAATGCTAAAGTAACAAACTTCTGCCTTTCCTAATAATCTAGAAAGTCCCCGGCAACGGCGCCAAAAACATGACACGCCAAAACACAACACCTAACAATGGCCAAGTGTAACCAATGAAAGGGACTGCAGTATAGTGGCACAAGTAATAAATATCGAATCCACAGGTCTCTAGAGTTACAATTACTAAGCTTCAGTTCATTATCTAGCAAACTAGATTAAGGATTTATTGATAAACTACTCGACTGACTACTCTACTAATTACAAGTTGGGAACTCACTTAGGTACGATTCCCCCTAGCTCCTCAATTAGGTCCAAGTTGCAAGTACCTTTGGTTGATCTACTGTGGATTAAACTGCGGAAGATCCTAAATTAGCTTTGAATCTCTTAAGCTGACCAAGCCCTCTCAGACAGAATACCCGGCAGGCGACTAGCCTTCACCGGGATAGACTGCTAAGGCGATTCACATAGATCTCCACTACTGGAATGAATTCCAGTACAAAGCAGTGAATTGATTGACTCTCGCACAACCAATTCACCACTATCAATCAAGGAAGCTCTCTTAACCTAATCAGATTCTATCTATCATAGGTTAAAGCAGAAATCAAGAGAATTTGATCAAGATTCAATTGACTCAATAAATCATGCCTCAATCGATTATAATCAAACAATATAGCATCCAAAACTTCATACAAGAAAGATCCTAATACATGGAACTAGGGTTCCTCAAAACCTAAGTGAAGGGAAGTTACTCCATAGAGAAGAGAGAGACTGCAGAAATCTGATCTAGATCTTCAATCTCCATCTCCAAGCTTGATTCCCGAGCTCCAATGGCAAAGAAATCCTCCAAAATAGCTCCAAGAATGTTCCCAAGTCGCTCTCTCTCTAGGGTTCGTCCCTTGGGTGTTTGGGATCCAAAACCCAGCTCTCCCCCTTTCCTTTTGCTGAAAATCGGGTTTTAACCAGCAATTCCCGACTCACACGGCCAGGCCACACGGTCGTGTGGCTTTCCCAGCTGCCCGTGTGAAGGCTCAGTGATTTCCACACGGCCACATGGCCAGGTCACACGGCCGTGTGGGTTGTGCCCGTGTGGCTTGCTCAGCCACTGTTTAATGGTTCGTTTCTCCCTCGTCCGGACTCCGAATCAATCGCCGTTTGATCCCAGACGCTCGTAGTCTCATCCTCTTTCTATTCATGACAAGCTTGCATAATTATTTGTCCATAAAGTGAGGTAGAAATCCATTCTTCTTCAGGTCATACCTGAGTTTCTTCTTCCGAATCGTCAATTGATCTCTGATTGACTTGAAACTTACGCCTATGCTTCACTTTATGTGCTAGGACCTGAAATGTGACAAAGGAACACAACCTAGCGTAAAATAGGCCAAAGACACGATAATTCAAGCTCAAACAATCAAGAAACCAAGGGGAAAACATGTGCAAATACCGAGTCATCAGAAGCCCGAGGTCCACTTAATCGAAACTCCGCGTTTTGGCACTCACACGGGCAGCTGGGTAAGCCACACGGCCGTGTGTCCTGGCCGTGTGATCGGGAAAATCTGAGTTTTAACCCAATTTCGAGCCAAAGGAGGGGGAGTCGACTTGTTGGAGCAAAAACAGAGCCCTAGAGAGAGAAAGTGCGAAGAACACATCCTAGAAGCGATCTTGGAGCTGGGTTTCATCAAATCAAGCTTGGAGATCATCATAGGAGTGAAAATCATCATCCCAGAGCAGATTCTTCCCATTGTTATGAGTATGACTGCTTTGTATTCTGTTTTCTCCTCTCTCTCTCTATGGAGTAGAACTTTCTCTCACTTGGGTATGAAGAACCCTAGTTCCATGTGTTAGGGATCTTGATTGTAATGACTTGGGATTGTTATACTGTTTGATTATAATGGAATGATGCATGATTCATTGAATTAATTGAAGTCTGATCAGCTTTTCTTGATTTCTGCTGCAACCTAAGATAGATAGAATCTGATTAGGTTGTTAGAGCTTCATCATTCGGTAGTAGTAGATTGGTTATACAAGAGTTAGTCAATCTACTGCTTTGTACTGGAATCCAATTCCGGTAGTGGAGTTCTGTGTTCATAGCCTTAGTTTTCTATCCCGGTGAAGGTTAGTCGCCTGCCGGGTAGTTGGACTGAGAGGGCTTGGTCAGTTTAAGAGATTCCAAGCTACTGTCGGATCTTCCGGAGTTTAATCCACAGTAAATCAACCCAGGGTAATTAAAATTGGGACCTAACTAAGGAGCTAGGGGGACTCATTCCCGAGTGACTCTCCCTTGACTTCAGAAAACTGAACCAATTCCTGTTCTCTTACTGCTTTTAGTTAAAACAACAATCACTTGACTTAGTTGGCTAGATAATAGATATTCACGGAGTAGGCAGTAGATCTAGACCCCGGGTTGACATTAGAACTTGCCTGTTACTGCATTCCCGGACTGCGATTATACTTGGTCGCAGTACTTGGAATCTATATATGTGTGCTTGGATACTACTGGACCGCCAGAGCCGCGGACATGAGGTCGCCCATTCAGCACCCTCATGTGCCAGCGAACAACTTTGAGGTGAGCACCTCGGTCATCACGATGTTGCGCGATTTGGTGGTGTTCCGTGGCAAGGAGGGGGAGTGCCCCCGATCACATCTGAGGCGATTCCACGAACTGATCAATGGAATCAAGATAAATGGGGTCCCAGCCGATGCCATCCAGCTGTGGTACTTCCCATTTACTCTGGAGGGGCAGGCCAAGGAGTGGCTAGACACTCGACCTCTATGCTCGATCACTACGTTCGCCAACTTGGTAGACAAGTTCCTCACTCGCTACCATCCCCCGTCCAAGACGGCGGACCTGCATAAGCAAATCACCCACTTCACTCAAGATGAAGATGATACCATCCGGGATGCTTGGGATAGATACACCAGTCTCTTCCTCAAGTGCCCCAACCATGGTTTTAACGACGCCTTCAAGGTGGGCACCTTCTACCATGCCCTCTTCCCGGAAGACAAGCAGCTGATTGACTCGGTCTGTGGCGGGAATATGCTCACCAAAACGCCACCATAGCTGAATCAACTCTTTGAAGAGATGGCAGAGCAGGGATATGACTGGGGAACTGCCAGGAGATCAAGACGAGCACCAGGGCGGGGTGTGCATGCTGTAGCCACCCAGTCATCTGATTTGGTGTAGGTGGTATCGAAGCTGGTTTCAGTCATAGATCGATCTGGGATGGGGCAAATCCTAGACCACTGTGGAAGATTGCTAGGCGATGAGGGAGTCGACTACACCCTAGGAGCAGGTGAACTTCATCAATAATGCTAGGCGCAATGACCCCTACAGTAACACGTACAACGAGGGGTGGCACCAGGATCCCAACTTCTCCTTGGTTGGGGCAAATCCTAGACCACCAGCCTCCCATTGACCGCTAGGCTTTCAGAGAACGCCATATCCGCCCAGACAGGGGCAATTCCAGCAGCAGCAGCAGTCTCTCTACCAGCCCATGCAGGGGCATGCTGCTCAACCACAGCCGCGATCTTTCCAGCAGCCAGGCGTAGCCCCTGAAACCCCAGTGCAAAATGATCCGATGGCTGAATTGCGGGATCTGGTGGGTTCTCTTGCCAGTTCTAGTGCTCAAAAATTCAACACTATCGAGCAATTCATGGAAAAGGCCTCGGGTAAATTCATAGCTCTTGAAGCTGGCCAGAGGAACACGCAGGCTGTCTTGCAGGATATCCAAACCCAACTGGGGAGCGTGGCTCAAGCAGTGGAGCAGAGGGCTCCAGGTACCTTGCCAGGTCATACCATTCCTAATCCGAAGGATCCGAATGCCCACTGTAATGCCATCACAACCAGGAGTGGCAAGATGACTGTTGATCCACCTGTTCGGGAACAAGAGAGAGAGGCCCATGCTTCAGCATCTCCAGCGGTTGAAGAAGAAGCAGAGAAGGAGGTTGAGGTGCCTGCGCCTAAGCCGCAACCAGTAGTGAAGGAGTATATGCCACAACTCCCTTTCCCTACTCAGTTGCACAAAGATAGGCTAGAGGCAGAGTTCGGGAACTTATGTCCATGCTTAGGAAGCTGAATGTCCAAGTGCCTTTCCTGGAGGCACTATCTCAAATGCCGAAGTATGCGAAGTTCCTGAAAGATCTTCTCTCAAAGAAGCAGAAGCTGAGTGAGCTGGCCACTGTGGAGCTCAACGAGGAGTGCTTGGCCATTATGCAGAACAAGCTTCCGCAGAAGCAGAAGGACCCAGGTAGTTTTACTATCCCGTGCTCTATCGGTAAATTGCATGTAGAGAGGTCCTTGGCGGATCTAGGTGCTAGTATCAATGTCATGCCGTATAAATTGTTCAAGAAACTAGACCTAGGTGAACCCCGTGCGACTAGGATGAGTCTTCAATTAGCTTACCGATCTATAATTCATCCTAGGGGCATAGTGGAAGACCTTCTAGTTAAGGTTGGCAAATTCTTTTATCCTGTGGATTTTATTGTCTTGGACATCAATGAGGACACAGAAGTGCCCCTTATACTGGGACGGCCTTTCCTGGCCACCGCCAAGGCTCTCATAGATGTAAATGATGGGACCTTAGTCTTGAGGGATGGCGAGGAGCGAATAACCTTTTCTATTGTTAATACTCTCCATGCTTCATCGCCTTTGCATGTTGTTTCTCACCAGGAGCACGAGTCTGTCGTGTATCCTTTTGTGCCTCCCATTTTGCAGGACCCCTCTCACATATCCTCGCCACCACTCCCATCCACTCCGTTACCAAAAGATAAGATCAAGGAGAAGTGGCGGCCGAAGCTGCAGGTAGCTAAGCCTGCTCGCAAGACAACCGGAGACCACTATGAGCTGGTCCCGCCTCCTGAGCCTCGACCGCCTTGGCCATCCGAGTATTCACTCGCTTTCATCCTGCCGGATGGCCAGGTCGAGTTGACGAGTGCTGGTGGCCACATTCGTCGTGTGCATGGCCACCACCTGAAGATGTACCTCAAGAGCGATGTGGATCCGCTCTTGGAGGCACCTGCTCCTTCACCTCACTAAGCATCCACTCTACTGGCGTCCAGCTAAAAGACGGTAAAGAAGCCTTGTGGGGAGGCAACCCCACCTAGTTTTGCATTTTCTTACCTTTTTCCTTTTGATTTTTTGTGTTTTGGAGTCTTGAGGTGTTGTCCCAGAGTCGAACGTCGTTTTTGAGTTAAAACAGGTCGAATTCAGGGTTTTGGCAATCCACACGGCCAGTCCTAACCCTCACACGGCCGTGTGGAAGCCCTATAAATCTCACACGGGCAGGGGGGGTCACCCACACGGCCGTGTGGTTTTGAGCCCTTGGCCGTGTGAAGCCTCGACAATTTCCACACGGCCTGTTGTGCAACTCACACGGCCGTGTGGCTTTCCTCGGCCAGGCCGTATCGGCCCACACGGGCACCACTGCACCTCAAACGGTTGTGTGAGTGTGCCCGTGTGGCCGAACCTTTGCCTATTTATTTGGCCGACACAGCCGGGTGGTCAGAAAACCACCTTCCCCTCGCCGGAATCCTCTCCCTCTTGCCGGAAAACCGCGACCTTTCGCCCTCTTTGGCAATTTTTGGCCATTTTTGGTCGGTTTTTCACCAAACCAACACCACACCCATCCTTTTCTCCCCATTTTCGGCGTATCCCTCGATTTTGAGGCGATTTGGACCGATTTTGAGTCACCGGAGGCGATTTCCGGCGAGGCTCCGACGAGCACTTCCGAACAAATTTTGGGCTTTTCGTCGCTTCCATTGCCTTCCCCTCATCATCCCCTACACCTCTACTTGTGTCTCCAGATTTGATTTTGACCTTAACCTTGTGAATTGTGGAGAATTGGGTGTTAGGGTGTTTGTTTAGAGAACAATTTTGCTTTGTGTGATTTGTGTGCAATTGATTGAGAGGAAAGCTTGGATTATGTGTGAATTGTGTTGGGCAATGTCCCCCTTGCTTGTTTGAGCCCTTGTGTGCAAGAAATTTGTCAAATCCATGCATACCTTAATAGTGCACACAAGGTGCTCGATGAAATGCCTGTTTTTCATACCATTTTGTGGGAACCGGTTGGGACCCTTAATGATGTGCTTTGAGGGTGTATTTGCTATGGATGTGAACCTTAAGTTGCCTACTACATTGTGGATGTGCACCCCCACCAAGATTATGCTTGTTTGATTGAGTTTTTGACCCCCGAACTATGGATGAAACCATGGTTCGGCTGTTTTCTGTTCTCAAGTGTGGGGGTGTGATAAACCTTTTCTTTGGCTCTTTTGACTCCACTTTGGGTTGTTCTTTTGAAGGACCATGACGAAACCCGACCTCAAGCACGCGTTCATCAGGGATTTGAAGAGGGGCCCCCACCAGGATCGTTTTAAGCACGTCCTGGCCTGCTCGTTTGGGCAGCATCATTGCTGGTCTAGGCGGGAGTTTCAGAAGCTGCACTGCTACGAGCACTTCTCCGCCATTGTCACCAACCGCCCTTGGCGCCGTCTGCTATCCATCCGCGAGAAGGTTTACCACGAGCCCGTGCTTGAGTTCTATACGACCTTCAAGCACGCATCCATAGAGGATTGGGCAGACGGTGAAGCTGTCAAGTTCAGGCTTGGCGGTGTACCCCGCTCCATGAGCTACCACGAGTTGGTAACCGCTCTCGACCTCGGCCTGGCCGATGGTGAGGACTACGTCACCGAGCTCAATGATCCGGTGGGCGTGAACATCAAGACGTTGTACACCCGCCAAGCTCAGCCAGGCCAGCGTCCATTCGTGGCAGGGCGGACGAAGGCCAGCACCCTGCAGCTCGATAACCGCATTCTCCACCACTTGCTGGCAAAGTCCTACACTCCAGCTGGGGAGAGTGCCAGCACCATCACCAGGAGAGGCTTGTACTTCATCCAGTCCATCCGCCATGAGGACCACCTTCTCCACTTGGGTTATGTGGTGGCCAGAACCTTTGAGAAGAGTGCTTCAGAATTGAAGAGCCTCCACTGCACTCCTCTCATCACCTACCTGGCCGCCTACTTCAAGATATCACTGCAGGGTTGCACAGAGCAGGGGAGCACCAGTGCCTTTGGCGAAGACACGAACAAAAGCATGCACCTGCTGCGAGAGGAGCGCGGCGTCAAGTGGATCGTGGGGTTTCCTCAACCTCAGATCCCAGCGGAGGACCAGCCTGATGCTCCTGAGGATGAGGCTGCTTCGGATGACGAGCCCGAGGATGTGGATGATGCTACTGCCCCCCGCCCCACCACCTTCGATTACGGAGGTAGCAGCTCTGCTTTCCCTGGTCAGGACTACTTCACTCACCAGTTCGAGCAGCTGCGTCTCCAGAATCAGAAGCTCCTCGACCATCAGCTCCAGTTCCAGCAGCAGTATGCGGCTCACCAGGCCGAGTATCAGACCCGGATGGCTGCTTATGATGAGCGCCCGAACATGATGGAGACCCAGCAGGGGGTGACACTTGCTCACATCGAGCGGGAGAAGGCTCGATCTCGGCGCATGCAGGACCTGCTCCAGCTGCTACCGGGCGAGCAGCCAGTCTGGAAGACTCCTTGGGAGGACTCTCCACTTCCACCTCCACCAGCTGATGATGATGACGCTTTCATGAACGACATCGATCTGGACAACCTTGGCGACGAGTAGGCTGTACTCGTCGCCCTCCTGAGTGTGTTTCATTTCAGACTTTTTGTGTTTGCTCCATGTGTGTGCTGAGTTTGAACTTAGTCTGTCGTTTATTTTTGTTTTTCTTTTTATTTTGTGGATTGTTTATTTTTTGGCCATCTGGGCTAACTCTGATCCCTAACGCACAGTGTGCTAGTGTGCTCTTGATGTTCGCTTCGTGCAGAACTGTCCATCGTCCCATTTGTTTCCCGCTGACTTGTCCACTTCCAGTCCCCCGGCAGTATTTCAATCCGGTAACATCGTTCCCCTTATCTCTCCCTCTGCTCCATTGAGGGCAATGTCGTGCTTAAGTGTGGGGGTGCTTTGTATCGGTTGGAATCTATATATGTGTGCTTGGAGCCTAGTCCACTGTCCGAATCTTAAGATTTGAGGGCTCCAAGTACTGCTATTTGCTTGATCATATTGGCACTGTGGTTCTGATGTTTGAATCGAATGGTTTTCGACTTAATGCATGACAACTGAGGTGTAACTAGGACAGCCTATAATGATGACTGAGACGTGCAGTAGAATTGTGTAGGGGTTCAGTTTTTCAACTATTTGCTTACCAACTGTGACTTGGATTGATCACTTGTTCCTGATAGTCGTTTATGCATCTAGTTCAGGGAATAAGAATGAGAGATAGAGCATATAGGTAGCCATGTGAGATTTGAGCCTGCTCGTTTCTTTCTTGTGCGATAGATCCCTCTTCCATGATGTGTAGCATTCACGTTGTCATTAGCTAAGATGATGGAGGCATAGGATTAGCTCATGACCAAATTGACTGTCCTGGTGTGTCATACCCCCTAGTCAGCCCCTTTGAGCAGTGTGTATCCTTTCTTTCGGTCTACAATGAAAAATCACCCTTTCGCATCTCTTGGAGGGTTCCACAGAGTGGTTTTTACATGTTTTCTGCTGTTTCTGCTAGATGTAATGTGAGGGTTGGAGGTAGTTCTTAAAAAGTTGGGCATGTGTTTGAAAAATGTGAATAGGAGTTGGTTCTCTCAAGAAATGAAAGAAAAACAAAGAAAAAAATGAAAGAAAAAGAGAGCCACCATCAAAAATCTGAATAGTGCCCGTTAAGTAGTGTTTCTTAGCAGTCTGGCTTGGAAATACTAACATTTATGTGACCTCCTTCGCTCTTGTGCAAGAATTTGAGTAATGCAGAATGGCAGAAAGAAAGTAAGTGGTTTGATTGACTGTGATTGTGTTGGGTTTGGAAATGTGGAACCTTGTGCTATGAATATTCCACCACCTAAAAGGCCTTTTCCCCATGTCCAAGACCCTAGCCAGTCATTTGAACCTGTGTCTAAGACCTCCGGATTAGCTGGTGATGAAACCTATTTATGTGAGCTCTAACACCTAGAGGCTGCCGTCATGGTGAAGAGATGTTAGGGATTGAGAGAGTAAGCATGCACATTTTTTTGCATCAAATTGTCCTGACCCCATTGGTCGAGAGTGAGCGATTCATTTTCTCATATTCTCTATACTCTTGTACCCCGGTGAGGACTTAGATTGCTCGGTCTCTATTCTGATATCTTGAGTTTTGTGCATGAGGTGACTGTCTTGAGTCAGTGGTTGAGTCAAGTCTATGTTGGTTGATGAACAGAAGGGAGACTCCTCCTTTACTCGATTTTGCTGCATTTAAATGTCCTCTGTGGTGGTTGTCCAGGTTGCTTTTGAAGTTGTTCATGTGTTGATGTTGAAAGCCAGTACGATTCCCATGTTCTGTGCCTATATGATTTGTCCCCAATGTTGGTATGATTGAAATTGTGAGCTTACCTTGTGTCTGACTTGGTTTGCTTGGGGACAAGCAAACGGTTAAGTGTTGGGGTGTTAGATAGACCGTTAATTGCACATGTTTTTACCCCTATTCTTACACCCTTTGAGATGTTGATTCTCGTGTTTTAGGCCAATTTCACGCTAGGTTGTTCTTGTTTGTGATATTTCAGGTCCTAGTACGTGAATGAAGGTTTGGGAACGAGTTCGTGGTTGATTGGACGAAGATCGGACGTGTGGCGAGAGGCTGAGGATGCCACACGGGCACTCCTAAAACCCACACGGCCGTGTAAGTAACCCATGTGGCCATGTGGGATTTACAGAGCACTCACACGGGCACCCTGGGAATTCCACACGGCCAAGTGTCCCTGGCCGTGTAGGAGCCCGAGGTCCACTTAATCGAAACACCGCATTTTGGCACTCACACGGGCAGCTGGGTAAGCCACACGGCCGTGTGTCCTGGCCGTGTGATCGGGAAAATCTGGGTTTTAACCCAATTTCGAGCCAAAGGAGGGGGAGTCGACTTTTTGGAGCAAAAACAGAGCCCTAGAGAGAGAAAGTGTGAAGAACACATCCTAGAAGCGATCTTGGAGCTGGGTTTCATCAAATCAAGCTTGGAGATCATCATAGGAGTGAAAATCATCATCCCAGAGCAGATTCTTCCCATTGTTATGAGTATGACTGCTTTGTATTCTGTTTTCCCCTCTCTCTCTATGGAGTAGAACTTTCTCTCACTTGGGTATGAAGAACCCTAGTTCCATGTGTTAGGGATCTTGATTGTAATGACTTGGGATTGTTATACTGTTTGATTATAATGGAATGATGCATGATTCATTGAATTAATTGAAGTCTGATCAGCTTTTCTTGATTTCTGCTGCAACCTGAGATAGATAGAATCTGATTAGGTTGTTAGAGCTTCATCATTCGGTAGTAGTAGATTGGTTATACGAGAGTTAGTCAATCTACTGCTTTGTTCTGGAATCCAATTCCGGTAGTGGAGTTCTGTGTTCATAGCCTCAGTTTTCTATCCCGGTGAAGGTTAGTCGCCTGCCGGGTAGTTGGACTGAGAGGGCTTGGTCAGCTTAAGAGATTCCAAGCTACTGTCGGATCTTCCGCAGTTTAATCAACAGTAAATCAACCCAGGGTAATTACAATTGAGACCTAACTAAGGAGCTAGGGGGACTCATTCCCGAGTGACTCTCCCTTGACTTCAGAAAACCGAACCAATTCCTGTTCTCTTACTGCTTTTAGTTAAAACAACAATCACTTGACTTAGTTTGCTAGATAATAGATATTCACGGAGTAGGCAGTAGATCTAGACCCCGGGTTGACATTAGAACTTGCCTGTTACTGCATTCCCGGACTGCGATTATACTTGGTCGCAGTTTGGTGTTGTGTTATAGCGTGTCAAAGGCCGAAGATCGATTAGGGTTAGCACATCAATTAATCAATTTTTTTTTCAATTTTTCGCATGAAACAGTGACGTTTATTAAAATTTCCTTACCGCTGGTCTATTTTAAACCGGCCGGGATACCAGAATATGCCGGTTACGCCGATTATACCGGCCGGCATGGTAGAAAAGGCGCTGGTAGGTGCCGTTTCGTCACTGGTCTGATTCCCGGTTGAACCGGCCGGTACATCCAGTTTCCTTTACCATGGTTTCGAGATGCTATGACCTCTCTCTTCTTTCTCTCTCCTTTTGAAATAATTTCCAAGTTTCTCGGCGGCCATGGCCGCGCCGGGGCGGGCAAATTGGGCTCAGCTCTTTGGCGTGGGTGAAGGCAATCGACTTCGCTACGTTGCTCACACCCTGGTGGATGATGAGCTTGTGATTCCTCTCCAAGGCACCTCCGATAGCTGTGATTCGTCGTTGGGCTCAGCATTTCTGGGGCAGAGATGGTCGCGTTTTTGTCTTTGCTTTTGGTGAGAATATGTTTCTGTTTCAATTTGAATGTGTTGAATCGAGTAACTGGGTCTTTGAGAATGGGCCATGGCACTGTGAGAATATCCCTTTGTTTATTCGAAAATGGGTCCCAGGAATTCAATCGGTGAAGCTGGACAATTCTAAGCTGCCGATTTGGGTTAGAATCAGGGAGCTGCCGTTGGAATATATGACGGTGGAGGGTTGGAGTAGAGTAGCAAGTTTGTTGGGTACTCCATTGTGGATGGATCAAGCCACGAAGTTAGGATCCCAGATGGGTACAGCGAAATTGTGCATTGAAATGGCAGCGGATTCTCTTTTCCCCATTGAGATTCGGATTCGTCCAGAAGGTGAGGAGTGTTTGCATCTGTTTGTTCACTACTTCAATATCCCAATTCGTTGTGTTGAGTGTGTTGAATTTGGTCATGAGATGGGTGCTGCCTTGGAGTGTCAAGCAGTACAGCTGGAGCCTCTGGCAGTGGCTATTTCGGTGCAGGCAGTTGATAAAGGCAAGGAAGTAGCAGTTGGTGAATCTTCTTCGACTAGTACTGAAGGAGGTAATCTGGTGGTAACTGTGGTGAATCAGAATAGTTCATTGGCTCAACCAAGTTCTGCAGTTCAGGCAATGGGGGCTAAGGAGGTGGTGGTTACTACTACTAGCACTTCAACTCCAGTTAGGATTGATTTACTGGATGAGGATGGGTTTCAATTGGTTGTAAGGAAGGGTAAGAATTGTTCAGGTGGTAAGGAGATAGGAAGTAATGTGAGGATTCTCGTGTCAGCTGTTCGGGCTCGGGTCCCATTGAACAATAAGGGTTTGAGTTGGTGATTCCTGCCTCGCCAAAGAAAGTTGGGAAGAACAGGAAAAAGGGTAAATGAGGTTACTATGCTGGAATCTCAGGGGGTTTAATGGCCCTGATAAGCATAGATACGTAAATAAACAGGTAGCTAGATTACAATTAGATATGGTTGCTATTTTGGAAACTAGAGTTTTGAAAGGTAATTCTGCAGATATAGTAAATAAACAGTTTAGTAGAGGGAAACATTTAAATAACTACAAGTATTCTCAGTCTGGAATGGTATGGTTGTTCTGAAAGCCTTCCATGCAAGTCAGTGAGGTGGATATGGATGAGCATTTTATTTTTGTTTGAGTTGTTCTAGGAAGTGAAGTATGTGTGGTCACTGCTGTCTATAGTCCTAACAAAGAGGTAGCAAGGGCTGAGTTATATGAACGGTTAAGGAGAAGTATGGGTGTTGAGCCTTGTATTTACATTGGGGACTTCAATGCTATCATAGATAGTAGTGAAGCATCAAATAGCCCGGTTCTGAGTCAAAGCATGATTGATTTTCGTCAGTGGGTTTTGGATAAGAAGTTGGTTGATCATAAGGTGCTAGGGTCTTGGTTCACGTAATGGAATAAGCCGTCTCAGAACCCTATTGCCCGTCGAATTGATCGAGCACTAGTCACCGAAGCTTGGTTGGATCAGTTCCCCAGTAGTATGGTTCAGACTATTGCTCCAGGAGTTTCTAATCACTGTGGTCTTTTTGTGCAGACAAACCCGGTACTTACTTCATTACCAAAACCTTTTAAGTTTTTCTTATTTTGGAGGCAGTATCCTCGTTACAATGAGCTATTGAAGGAGGCGTGGCAAACTGGGGCTACTGGGGATCCTTACCATATCTTGTACACTAAGTTGAGGGAGTTGAAGGGGAAGTTGAGGGAGCTGAATAGAACTGTTTATTCTGGAATCTATGTTCGTACAAGGGAGGTTGAGGAGAAGCTTGAGGTGCTGCAGCAAGATTTCCTTGCTGACCCCACTGATGCTCATTCTCAGAGTGTTCTGGTTCAAGAGAAGCTATGCAAGGAATTGCAAGACGCAGAAGAAGCTTTTATAGGCAGAAGTCACGAGTTCAATGGATTATAAAGGGTGATAATAACACAGGGTTTTTCCATGGCATGGTCAGAGCTCGGAATCATAAACAAACCATCCAAAAGCTTATTTCAGATTCTGGTGAGATAGTTACTAATGTAAAAGAAATTAGTACTGTTGTTGTTAATTTTTATAAAGGGCTTCTGAGGACTATTGATCAGGGTGTTCAGGACACCCCTCTTTGCTTTTTTGAGGGGTTGCTGAAGCACAAAGCAAATGAGGAAGATCTGGCTGCTCTCTCTGTGCCTGTTACTAGAGAGGAGATTAAACAAGTATTCTTTCAAATGGGAAATGACAAGGCACCTAGCCCTGATGGCTATGTTGCAGAATTCTTCAAGTTTGATTGGGAGACTGTAGGGTTTGATGTGGAGAATGTTGTACTTCATTTTTTCAGTACTGGAGTCATGCCTAGGAGGGTTAACTCTACTGTCATTTCTCTTATACCAAAGCTTCCAGTGGTTGAGAAGATGAAGGATTTTTGGCCTATCTCTTGTTGCAATGTCATATACAAAGGTATCTCTAAGATCCTTGCTAATTAGTTGTCATTAATCTTGCCTAAGCTTATTGGAAACAGTCAATCTGCTTTTATTAGGGGGAGGCTGATTAGTGATAATATTCTAATGGCTACTGAGTTAGTGAAGGATTATAGTAGGGGCAGGTTATCACCTAGATGTGCAATCAAGATTGATTTAATGAAAGCGTTCGATTCAGTTGATTGGGGTTTCTTGTTCAAGGTTCTGTGTGCTATGGGTTTGCCTCTGGGGTTTGTTGAGCTGATTAGGGCATGTGTAGTAACTCCTATGCTTAGTGTTTCCTTCAATGGCAGGTTATGTGGGTATTTCCCAGCTGCAAAGGGTTTGAGACAAGGGGATCCTTTGTCTCCATACCTGTTTACTATAGCGATGGAAGTGTTTTCATGTTTGTTGGCTAGAGCTGTTGAATCAAATGAGGTACCATATCATCTTAGATGTAAAAGTCTGGATATCACCCACCTTTGTTTTGGGGAGGATCTGTTGGTTTTCACAAATGGGTCTCCTCAAGCACTGATGGGTATAAAAAAACGTTCTGGAGAAGTTTTATTCAGTATCTGGGTTGAAGTGTAATATGCAGAAATGCCAACTATTCTGTGCTGGTTTGCTACAAGAAGAGAAACAAGCACTTTCTGATCAGTTTGGATTTCCTCTTGGGGAACTGCCTGTCAGATATTTGGGGGTACCATTGCTTTCAGGTAAGTTGACTTCTGTTGACTGTCAATTCCTTTTGGATAAAAACACAAAAAGAATCACCAGCTGGCAAGCTAGGACCTTGAGCTATGCTGACAAGCTTCAGTTGATTGACTCTATCATTAGTAGTGTTTGCCAATACTGGATGTCTGTGTTCTTACTTCCAATGAAGGTTCTTAAAATGATTGAGGCTGCTTGCAATAAATTTCTGTGGAGTGTGGATGGAGTCAAGAGGAAGAAAGCTTTGGTAGCATGGTCTCAATTAGCTCTCCCATGCAAGGAAGGAGGTCTGGGTATTAGGGATTTTAAAAATTGGAACAAGGCTTGTGTGATTCGTCATTTGTGGAATTTACTAGCTGAGGCAGGATCATTATGGGTGGCATGGATGAATAGGTACAGGGTTAAAGGGAGGAGCTTGTGGACTCTTTCAGCTAGCTCAGTGAGAACATGGGTTTGGAAGAATATTTTGAAGTGTAGGAGTCATGCTCATCCATATATTACTGGTGCCGGTGATACCTTAGCATGGGATGGACAGAGGATCCCTAAATTCTCTGTGAAGCTTGTTTGGTCTACTATCAGAGAGGCCTCTCCAACAGTAACATGGAGCAGAGTTGTGTGGGATAAGCCTATTTACCCTAAGCATTGTGTTCTACTATGGTTGGCAGCGTCTTAGGACTAAAGATCAGCTTGTTGGTTGGGTGTAGTCTGTAACCTCTGCTATGTCTTGTGTCCAGGTGGTAATGAAAGCAGAGACCATTTGTTTGGGGTGTGTTCAATTGGACAGGAGGTGCTTCGTCAGTTATTACAGAAAGTGTGTGTTTTTCCAGCGTTCTCTGACTGGAGTGCACATCTGCAATGGGCTGAGAGGCAATGGGGGGTGAAGTCTGACAGGGCTGCAGTAGGGAGAGTGCTTTGGATAATGGGCATTATCTACATATGGAGGGAAAGGAACACACGTTTGTATGGCAATTTGCGAGCTACTTCTCCTGCTCAACTGTCGAAGAGGGTGCTGTCTGAGTTTGGGGTTTTTTCCAGTAGCAATGTAACCTTCCAGCTGAGTGTCTTGAAAGTTTTTGGTCCTTTTTAATGCTGTTTTGAGTTTTATTATTGATAGTTTTCTGTAGTTTCCTAGATGTACCAGCACAGTTGTAATCCTTGAGAGGGAGGTTTGCAAGTTGCAACTCCCCGTGCTTAAATGCAATTTTTGATTAACCATAAAAAAAATATATTGGTATTGATTTCCTTGCAGTAATATTTTTTTAGTAGGTGACCGGAGGAAGTCTGTCGAAGGAATATGATCGGAGAATCTCTGCCAGTCGAAGGAAGTTTGCAATTGGAGAAAGAAAGAAGTAAAAAAGAGAACATAATTTAAGTTTGAATTGATGGTATTTGTAATTAATATGACTTGAGAGAGAGAAATGTAATTAATAAACTTTTTTATTACTACAAATGTAATTAAAATAATTAAAAAAACTTGACATACCCAATTTACCTTAGTTTAGAGGGGTTGTAAAAAATAATTACCCCAACAGGTAATCACTGTATTCCATCCCGTTGGGATCGGTTAGCATGCTAACCCTTGTATGGGTTGGCAAAATGACAACCCCTATTAATTATAGGTTTTTAAGGTAATTAATTTGTGTTGCATTTAATAATCTGTATGAATTAAAAACACATATTAATTACTTTCCTTTTTCAGTGCACTGGTAGTTGTATCAGTGCACTGGTATACTGAACTCATATTAATTATGTTCTTTTTTTGGAACTACCATTGCAGTGATACATCTACCATTGCACCTGTACACAACTACCAGTGCACTGAAAAAAGGAAAGTAATTAATATGTGTTTTTAATTCATACAGATTATTAAATGCAACACAAATTAATTACCTTAAAAACCTATAATTAATAGGGGTTGTCATTTTGCCAACCCTTTTATGGGTAGGCATGCTATCTCATCCCCATCCCGTTTGATGGAATTTGTAACTTTAGCGAAGAAAAATCCAAATTCTTTTACGCCAAGGTTATATCTTGATTCACAATCATAATGTGGATGAATTATGATTTTGGTTTCATTTGTACTATCCATTTGGTTCATAATTAAAATCGAATATTGTGTATAGATATTGTGTATTATTCAAGGTGAATCAAATTCAATTTATCTAACACTAACAAACCCATGGTAAGACCATCCACATTCCACAATGATCATAGGAAAAAGAATGTAATTTGGACTTAGAGGAGGGTTTGGTCACAATGGGAAGAGGGGGGAAAATGATAATTGGTAAATGTTGTTTTTGGCAAAATCAAATTAGTGTTGAGTTCGTCATTTTATTTACATAATTTGGTCATTATTTTTTATAGTTAATAATAATTAATTAATACAAACATTTTGATATAATTTTTTTTAATTAGTCATAATTTGCTCACTTTATTCAGAGATATCTATTGTTGATGAATAAAGAGGTTTATTGATGAATAGAGATGTGAATTGAAAGGGTGAGATAGAGATATGCATAATTTGAATACAGAGAATTTGTTGATAAATAGATATGTTCAAAAATGAGTTCTATTTATAGAAAAGGAAAAAATATGACCATTGAAAAATATAATCGTTGGAAAATATGGTCATTGATAGAAAAAATAAATATAACAAACAAAAATACAAAATAAATAAAGAAAACACAAAAAAAAATATTGCGTCGCCTGCCTGGAGCTCGCACAAATCCCTTTTAACTTTTTTTCATTTTTTCTCCTTGTTGCGAGATTTGGATTCTTGAGTCTTTTTTGTCTCTTAGATTAATTTATTCCTTATTTCGTCTTTCCCCCTTTATTGTAAGAATTTGGACCAATCTTATCATTTTTTAAATCGATATCATATATTTTGCTAGTATAATTTCTTTATGTTCTCATTTTCTTTTTTCGACTTAGTTCCTTTGTTTTTTCTTATTTCCATACACACTAGTTAAAACAACATATTTAATCCTTTTCCCAATGAAATTTAATTTAATTGTTTATTTTTATATTTTTGGCATATTTTTTCATTTTAAATAATAATAAAATAATTCATTAATTTTATCAATCAGAATGCATTTTCTTTATTTTAAGTGAAATTAAAAAAAATAACATTGATCAACCAAAAATATTTAATTCAATGTTTTAGAAAACATTACAGTAAGTTTCATTTGGTAGTATAATTATATGACTATAGATCTTATCACTATTTGTAAAGATTCTGGTAGGTGGTTACTAGAAATGTTGAATGCTAATATGTAATAGTTGCAGCTGTGATAGTTGTCATTTTTAATGCTCTCCAACACTGCAAAATAATCATGTTTGCAACTTGTACATGGAGAACATTCCCTCGTCTACCACATGAGACGAAAACTGTCTTTGTTGCAGATAATTATGTAGCATTAAATACTTGTTAGATATCTTCTTTATTTGTTTTTTAGTATATACGATGTTTATTATATTTTTTTAGCTATTTAAAATATAATTGAAACAAGTAATTATCTACTTATGTTTACTTAAACTTAACAAGAAGTTATATTTTGATGAAAAATTAAAACACACATAAGCATAAGTAATCATCTTTTTTCAATTAAACACAATATAAAGATAGAAAGAGAGGGGCGCATATTTTGTATTTGCTGAAACAAAAACAAATTATTGAATCTTATCAAGTATATTTTCTAATTATTTTATTAGTAAAAATTTAAAAATAAATAAATTTTGATGAAAATGACACAAGTACATACAACAATAATATTTTTATTATTTATTAAACAAAATATATGGATTACATTGTTAGATAAAATTTCTAATCATTTTTGCTAAAATTAATAATAAACTAAATTATAATGAAAATTATAAAAAAAACACACATAAATCATAAAAAATTTCAACTAAGTAAAATATAAATATGTGAAGAGATAGTAATATATAACTTTTGTTTAAAAAATATTTTATTAAATATCATCAAGTAAAATTTCTACCATTTTTTTATTAAAACTTAGTTATAGGTTAAATTTTGATAAAAATAAAAAAAATGCACATAAAAAAAATAAATTTATCGATTAAACAAAATATAACGACGAAAATAGAGAAAATAAGCGTTTGACAAACAACATACTTCGAAAAATTAATTATATTTTTTTCTATCAAACTCTCTTTTTTCCTAATGTGCATGTCTATCAAATAAAATAAATATTATTTAACAATTGGTTTGATTATAATAATAATAATAATAATAATAGTTATTCTTAAATGAAAACATATATTTATGTTCTACGTTGAATCTTTTAAGTGAGGAGGAATCACATGTGTAATAATTCATAATGTGTCATAACTTCATATTAATAAAATTTGATGTAGATGTTGATTGAGCAAGCTTCATTGAGGTCTTAAGTCGTATGATAAAAAAAAAATTCAGACTTTGAGTTATTGTCGAGATTATAAATCAAAATTTTCGAAATGACTTAAGTATAATTGGTGACGAATTTTGACTTCATCAATAGTTGACTTAGACATTGATCAAATAAGGCTTGCCAATTCGTTTAATAGTTGAATGTCTTGGTAGACATATATAAATTCGAGGATTGACCCAATCAATAAACATCAATGTGTTAATTAAGATATCTAAATAAAAAGTCTTTATAGTTATAAAGTCTAAACCAATGTTATACGTGGGTGTGAGACTATGAATCCATACCAAATTTTAGCAACAACAAAATTGTTTATGATATTAAAGTAAAAAATGAATATATTTTAGTTTGTAACAACAATAAGAAATTTATATTTACATTAATATATCGGACCACTATCATGCCAGGATATTACAACTATGCTAATACTCACAACACATTCTGATGACACTTTATTTATAACGTTTGTCACTCTCATTCTTGATACATTTTCCCCTTTCATCAATGATATTTCTTGTCTAAATCACAACTATTTGATTAATGAGTTTTTAATAAATGATAAAATATACTATTTGTTAGCCAAACTTTTTCCTCATTCCAAAATAATAGCCAAACTTATCGAAATCTAAATAATTAGCCAACCGCTAAGTATCCGCTAATACTTCCACTAAATGACGATGAGCTGGCGTTTATTGTGCTGACTTGGATCTTAGGTGGCTAACTGAAGTGTTATTTCATTATTGTTAATTATTATAATAATAAATTGTGTAAAGGGCCATCCATTTCTCTGCTTCTCTCGGATCACATCCCCTCTCTGGCGTGCCCGTCCTCTTCTTCCTCGTTGGACGTCTTCTTTCACATCGCAATTGATGTCCTGTACTCCTGTCCCGTCTACGGCCAATAGGAAGATCCTCCCTCTCTGCTAGTCGCCAGCTTCAAACCCCTAATCCAACGAGCGCGGCGGGTGGGGTAGGAAGATCTCTGCCCATAAATCATCCCCTACTTTTCTTCGCCATCTCCGTCGAGCTCTCTCTCCCTTCGGCCTCTTGGATTCCTCTTCTTCCCGAATAGGATTGTTGGCTGGGGGACTGCATGCGATGTGAAACTTGAGAAGCAACGATTGTTTCTCTCTTCGATTGGTGACTCTGGATCCACAATTCTAGAGCGCGTGTTCAGAATCTAGTTCCATGATGAAGGAAATGACAACGAGTGGCGGCGGCAGAATACGACTTTGGCGCCGAGACTGACTTCTTGCAACGCATCCAGCGAGCAAATACCTCATCGGAGCCGCGGGAGAAATGAACCGAGTACAAATCTGTTCTCCAAAATCGTAGGTCCCGGTGGCCTTACCTGGGTTATAAATCTTATTCTCCAACTGGGCAAAAGCCCAATGCACCTATCCAGCCGTCGCTTGGCCTAGTCATCGCTTTGCAGCTCTCCGTCAAATCCAGCTCCTCCATTCACTCCAGTCATCGGGCATTTCTTCTTTCGTCGCTCCATTCGTTGGGCATTTCTTCTCTCCCTAGAATAAGCAGTTGCTACAAAATCCTATTACGCTGTGAAAAATCGTCATGGTTAGGGACTATGGACAGACGAGAGATGGCAGTGATGGACTGGTGTTGATGATGATCCGCATTTGCACCACATATTTTACTTTATTATTATTTCTTTTTTATTTAAGTGATAATAAAATTTTGGTGGTGTGGATGTTGAGTTGGAGTGTTGTTAACGGTGTTATTAACTGTTACATATCAATGGCTAAAATTTTAGACAAGTGTAAAAAGGTTTTGCTATTATTTTGCATTACGAAAGGTTTGACTTTTATTTTGAAATGGGGAAAACGTTTGGCTAAAACATAGTATTTCCCCTTTAATAAACATAGGCAATGTTCTTGTACTATTTGATGCCTTCTTGGTATACTTTTGATGATTTTGAAGGTACAAAGTAATCTAAGGAAGATTGGATCAAGAATTGAAGAACTCTGGAGCACCAAATGAGCTATAAAAGCGAAGCTTAAGCAGTTTTTGTGGAAAAAATTGGTCCAATGACGGAAAAGTCAACTAGAAGTTGCTACATCATATCAAGACAAGCCCATAGAAGGAAGAAACGACCTGATCTGAAGAAAAACTGAGCGGCAACCCAAACAACGAGTCCAACCGCCACTCCATCAAGTTGCAGCCAAATCATTACGAACATAAGTCCATGGACCAGGAAGCGCAACCCACGAAGAAATAGAGCAGTGGGTGTCCAACCACCCTCTACCACTTCATTTCTTTTGCCTTGTTGACAAAGGTTCCCTAGTATACTAGGTTTAGGAGACTCTTTCCTAGTCGTTTAGGTTGTTTTAGGCCTAAATCTCTCCTATAAATAGAGGGCATGACTCCATTATAAGAGTAAGGTTGCACAAACACACAAATTCACTATAACACTCTATACGAGTGCCTAGCCTAGTTGTCTGGAGCTAAAGAGATGTTGAAATCATCAATGGTGGTATCTTTCTTTTCCTCTTGTAGCTATTCGAAATTTATTGTATTAGGATGTGATCTTGTTTATTGTTATGTGAATGAATGCTATGATTTCATCTCATGCTTGCATTAGGATGCTTATTGTATTCGAAACTTATGATGGTCATTGATGTTTCTACAGTATGAATGCTCTTGTATCATTGATGCTAATGAATTCTATTGTATGCTACTATATTCATTGTGTTTAGTATTACTTAGGTTGTCAAGAAATTACCATCTAGGGATACCCCATTGATGTTATACGAGTATGGGAGGCTTGATCAACCATCTATGCTTTGAGTAGTATCAATGCTTGATTGTTAGATCATTGGGGCTATATACTATAGTTAGGTTCATAGAAGCCCACAATTAACTATATGCTATCCTAACTTCTTTTCTTCATTGATGAGGTAATGACATGAAGTAAAAACACGCATTAGCTAGTTAAATCTCTATCTCAAGAGGTGCATGCATGGGTAGAGAGTGGCCTTAGAGAAAGGGATAGGTGTTACAATAGATGAAACATCGATGCATGATATGAATGAGCTCTAGTTTGCATGGTAGTCTTTGAGTTCACTACCTCTTACAATAATGTATATTTACTTTTGTGCATCGATAAATAAAAAACCCCTAAACAACTTTACTCTTCTTATTTGCTTTCTTATATCGTGTATGTCATGATGGTGTGAGTAGTGATGCATTAAAAGACTTAGAGGAATACAAACCTAGGGCATCCTAGGTTTTATACTTGTATTACACGATCAAGTTTTTGACGTCGTTGTCGGGGATTCCAAATCATATATAAAAGCATCTAACCATCTTATGTCTAGTATTGAGTTTTTGTTTTGTAGGTATTCGTATGAGTCCAGTAGCTACTAGAAGAAAAGTAAAAAGACTTAAAGATCATGGAAGAGATACTTCGAGAAGGAGGATCATCGAGTTCACCATCCTGATGACGAAAGAAGGATCATCTAGCTCAGGAGAAGAAGAGCCCTCAAGCCCCACCAATTTTGAGCAACCCTTGGAAGAGGAGGACAACATAGATGAATACAACTTTGCTTTGGAGGAAGAAGAAGCATTTTCAACTTCTTCAACACCAACGATGGTTGGAAAAGAAGGACAAAGACAAGTGGCTGCTCCACCAACTCTCTATGAGTATTCAAGGCTAAGAGCATCCCACATTACCTCAACGAACAACTTGACATCCTCAACAACAACATCGAATCGTTAAGAGAGATGATCAAACCGAGGCTGCAGAGCTCAAGAGTTGATGCGCCACCAACGACCATAGAGATCATAACACAACTCATCCAAATAGTGCAACAAGCAGGAAAATTTGGAGGCAGGAATGACAATGATTCGGTGCAAGACTTGAAGACGTTCTTAGAGATCGTCTATTCCATACCAGGAGATGATGCTACCAAAGATGGAATTCGCCTATTGATAGACCGTCATTTACACATGTTTTTACCCCCATTCTTACACCGTTTGAGGTGTTGATTCTCGTGTTTTAGGCCGATTTCACGCTAGGTTGTGCTTGTTTGTGATATTTCAGGTCCTAGTACGTGAATGGAGGCTTGGGAGCGAGTCTGGGGTCGATTGGACGAAGATCGGACGCGTGGCGAGGTGTCAAGGAAGCCGCATGGGCAGAACAGGGCATCACACGGCCGTGCAAGTGAGCAAGATGGCCGTGTGCTTTTTGCCGAGGCCACGCACGAGCAACCCATGAACTTCACACGGCCGTGCTAAGTGCAATTCTGGCCGTGTGATGTTTGCCGAGGCCAAGCACGGGCAGGCTGGATTCCTCACACGGTCGTGCCACCCTGGCCGTGTGAGATGGCTGAAGGTCGACTAATTAATGCGCCGCGTTTTGACTCGCACGGGCAAAGTGGTGAGCCACACGGCCGTGTGGCCTGGCCGTGCGAGTCGGGAAATTCTGGTTTTAGAGCCTATTCCGAGCCAAAAGTGAGAGAATCGGATTTTCGGAGCAAAAACAGAGCCCTAGAGAGAGAAAGTGCGAAGAACACATCCTAGAAGCTATCTTGGAGCTGGGTTTCGTCGAATCGAGCTTGGAGATCATCATAGGAGTGGAAATCATCATCGCGGAGCAGATTTTCCTCATCATTATGAGTATGACTAATCCGATTACTGTTTTCTCTTCTCTCTCTATGGAGTAGAACCCTTCTCTCACTTGGGTATGAAGAACCCTAGTTCCTTGTGTTAGGGATTTGATTGTAATGACTTGGGATGATATGACTGTTTGATTTTAATCGAATGATGCATGTTTATTGAATTGATTTGAGTCTGATCAGCTTTTCTCAATTTCTGCTGCAACCTGAGATAGATAGAATCTGATTAGGTTGTTAGAGCCTCTTCATTCGATAGTAGGAGATTGGCTATACGAGAGTAAGCCAGTTTACTGCTTTGTACTGGAATTCAATTCCAGTAGTGGAGTTCTGTGTTCATAGCCTCAGCTTTCTATCCCGGTGAAGACTAGTCGTCTGCCGGGTAGTTAGACTGAGAGGCCTTGGTCAGCTTAAGAGATTCCAAGCTACTGTCGGATCTTCCGCAGTCTAATCAACAGTAAATCAACCCAGGGGAATTAAAATTGAACCTAACTAAGGGGCTAGGGGGACTCAATCCCGAGTGACTCTTTCCTGACTTTGAAAACCGAACCATTTACTGCTTTCTTACTGCTTTTGCTTTAATCAACAATCACTCGAATTAGTTTGCTAGATAATAGAGAATCACGGAGTAAGCAGTAGATCTAGACCCCGGGTTGATAATATAACTTGCCTGTTACTGCATTCCCGGACTGCGATTTCACTTGGTCGCAGTTTGGTGTTGTGTTTTGGCGTGTCAAGTTTTTGGCGCCGTTGCCGGGGACCCTCTAGGTTATTGGGGAAACGTGAAAGTCTTTTACTTTAGCTTTTTTTTTCTTTTCCACCCTTGCTTTTCACTTGGGTGTTATGTTTTTGTTGGTACAGCTCTAAAACATGGATCCTCATGGCTTCTCCAACCATTGGGGGTATCAACCACCATCCGTGTGGTATTACCCCGAGACTTCCTGGAGCAATCAAGGAGGAGAAGACTATGGATTCGGATGTCAGTACCAACCCCCCTACTACGGAGAACAACCAAACCCTTGGGAACCTCAAGAACAATATCCTTTTCAAGAAGAGTTCCTGCCACAACCAGAGGGGCCATCTGAGTTGGAGTTAGCCATGGAGACCTTCGCGGGCCACTCTGCAGATCCATGCTACACTGCACTGGAAGATCCAAACAAACAATTAAGGCTTCTCGTGGAGCAGTTTGCTCGCGACACTGAGAGAGCATGCTCCAAGATGGATCTTCAAATCCAAGCCCTTGCCTCGTCCGATCCCTCATTTCTCCATGACATGGAGCAGACTGTTCAGTGCTCAGCGAAGCAAACAGAGTGGGTGAAGCAAGTTTGCTCACATCCTGCTCAAGATCACCTTTCTGCTACTACGCTAGAAGAGGTGGAGAATGACAAGGGCAACGGGGGCGTTGAGGAGCCTACAGCAGTTATCACAGAGAACTCCCATGATGATCATGATCAGGAAAGTCCTCTGGTGGCAGATCACACCGTTCCTCATTTATGCTCTAACATGCTGGGCCTGTGCGAGGAGATGCAAGATGATCCCATTGAAGAAATTGCTTGGCGACTTGCTCTCCAATCTGTTCTAGAAGAAGAAGAGCGAGCAAGGATGAGGAAGGAAGTTGTGGAGGATGAGGAAGAAAGTAAAGAAGAGGTAGTTCTTGATCTTTTCCAAGGGGAGAGACCACATTTTGAAGAAGGAAGGGGGGTTGTGGAGGCAATTGGCGTCCAGGCTGACGATGAAGTTGAGGTGGAAGAGGCTTGCACCGGGCCTATGTTACATTTGATATCTCCACCAAACTTCGAGGAGCTGCTTGGCAAGGACCCATTTGCAGTGTCTCTTTGCCAGACTAAGACCACATCAACATCAATCCCTCTTGGTGGATGCGATGGGGGTCAATCAAATATATCTTATCTGGTTTGGGGCAATGAGACAAGAGCAGACGCGAAGGAGAGGTCTCGAGAGTGGAGACTTCATCTTCCTCAAGGCCACGAGCCATCTTCATCACCTATCACATCACATGCTCATGACTTGAGACTCCACCTCATTAATGAGAACCTCAACTTCAAGGAGGTTTTGGGGTGGACCAAAACTTAGGAGCCACCGTCTGGCTAAGACGTAAAAGAAGCGCTTGTGGGGAGGCAACCCCACAAAGGTCTGTTTTTCTTTCGTTTGTTTTTGTTGGTTGGTCCACTTGAAACTATGGTTTCTATCACCCAGTGTGTTTTGCTGATGCTAGCCCCGCTGACTGGTCCACTTCCAGTCCCCCAGCAGTGTTCCAATCCGGTAACATCGTTCCCCTTATCTTTCCCTCTACTCCATTGAGGGCAATGTCGTGCTTAAGTGTGGGGGGTGCTTTGTATCGGTTGGAATATATAATTGGGTGCTTGGAGCCTAGTCCGCTGTCCGAATCTTACGATTTGAGGGCTCCAAGTACTGTTGTTTGATCATATTGGCACTGTGTTTTGATGGATGAATTGATTGGTTTTCGGATTAATGCATGACAACTTGTTTGCGACTAGGACAACCTATGATGAGGACTGCGATGTGCAGTAGAACGATGTAGAGGTTTAGTTTTTCAACTGTTTGCTTGCCAACTGTGACTTGGATCGATTACTTGTTCTTGACAGTCGTTTATGCATCTAGTTCAGGGTATCAGAATGTGAGATAGAGCATATAGGTAGCCATGTGAGATTTGAGCCTGCTCGTTTCTTTCTTGTGCGATAGATCCCTCTTCCATGATGTGTAGCATTCACGTTGTCACTAGCTAAGATGATGGGGGCATAGGATTAGCCCACGCCCAAAACTGACTGTCCTGATGTGTCATATCCCCTAGTCAGCCCCTTGAGCCGTGTGTTATCTCTTCTTTTGGTCTCTAACGAAAAAATCACCCTTGTTGCATCTTTTAGAAGGTTCCACAGAGTGGTTTTTACATATTCTCTGCTGTTTCTGCTAAAGTTTATGTGAGTGTTGGAGGTAGTGCTTAAAAGTTGGGCAGATGTTTGAAATATGTGCAGAAGTGGTGGCTCTCTTAAGAAATGAAAGACAAACAAAGAAAAATTGAAAGCAAAAGAGAGCCACTACCAAAAATCTGAATAATGCCCATTAAGTAGTGTTTCTTAGCAGTCTGGCTTGGAAATGCTGATGTTTATGCCTCCTTCGCTCTTGTGCTCTTGAGATATTGAGTAATGCAGAATAGCATAAAGAAAATACCGGTTTGTTTGACTGTGATTGTGTGTTTGGAAAATGTGGAACCTTGTGCTATGAATACTTCCACCACTTAAAGGGCTTTTTCCCCATGTCCAAGACCCTAGCCAGTCATTTGAACCTGTGTCTAAGACCTCCTGATTAGTTAGTGGTGACACCCCATATGTGAACTCTAGCATTTAGAGGCTGCCATCATGGTGAAGAGATGATAGAGATTGAGAGAAATAGCATGCGCATCTTTCGCATCAAATTGTCCTGACCCCACTGGTCGAGAGTGAGTGATTCATTTTCATATTCTTTACACTCTTGTACCCTGGTGAGGACCTAGATTGCTCGGTCTCTATTCTGATTTCTTGAGTTGGATGCATGAGTTGACTGTTTTGAGTAAGTGGTTGAATCAAGTCTAGGTTGGCCAGTGAACAGAAGGGAGACTCTTCCTTTACTCGATTTGCTGCACTCGAATGTCCTTTGTGGTGGTTGTCCATGTTGCTATTGAGGTTGTTCATGTGTTGATGTTTGAAAACCAGTACGATTCAAGTGTTCTGTGCCTTTATGACTTGTCCCCAATGTTGGTTGATTGAAATATGTAAGCTTACCTGGTGTCTGACTTGGTTTGCTTGGGGACAAGCAAACGGTTAAGTGTGGGGGAGTTTGATAGACCGTCATTTACACATGTTTTTACCCCCATTCTTACACCGTTTGAGGTGTTGATTCTCGTGTTTTAGGCCGATTTCACGCTAGGTTGTGCTTGTTTGTGATATTTCAGGTCCTAGTACGTGAATGGAGGCTTGGGAGCAAGTCTGGGGTCGATTGGACGAAGATCGGACGCGTGGCGAGGTGTCAAGGAAGCCGCACGGGCAGAACAGGGCATCACACGGCCGTGCAAGTGAGCAAGATGGCCGTGTGCTTTTTGCCGAGGCCACGCACGGGCAACCCATGAACTTCACACGGCCGTGCTAAGTGCAATTCTGGCCGTGCGATATTTGCCGAGGCCAAGCACGGGCAGGCTGGATTCCTCACACGGCCGTGCCACCCTGGCCGTGTGAGATGGCTGAAGGTCGACTAATTAATGCGTCGCGTTTTGACTCGCACGGGCAAAGTGGTGAGCCACACGGCCGTGTGGCCTGGCCATGCGAGTCGGGAAATTCTGGTTTTAGAGCCTATTCTGAGCCAAAAGTGAGAGAATCGGATTTTCAGAGCAAAAACAGAGCCCTAGAGAGAGAAAGTGCGAAGAACACATCCTAGAAGCTATCTTGGAGCTGGGTTTCGTCGAATCGAGCTTGGAGATCGTCATAGGAGTGGAAATCATCATCCCGGAGCAGATTTTCCTCATCATTATGAGTATGACTAATCCGATTACTGTTTTCTCTTCTCTCTCTATGGAGTAGAACCCTTCTCTCACTTGGGTATGAAGAACCCTAGTTCCTTGTGTTAGGGATTTGATTGTAATGACTTGGGATGATATGACTGTTTGATTTTAATCGAATGATGCATGTTTATTGAATTGATTTGAGTCTGATCAGCTTTTCTCAATTTCTGCTGCAACCTGAGATAGATAGAATCTGATTAGGTTGTTAGAGCCTCTTCATTCGATAGTAGGAGACTGGCTATACGAGAGTTAGCCAGTTTACTACTTTGTACTGGAATTCAATTCCAGTAGTAGAGTTCTGTGTTCATAGCCTCAGCTTTCTATCCCGGTGAAGACTAGTCGTCTGCCGGGTAGTTAGACTGAGAGGGCTTGGTCAGCTTAAGAGATTCCAAGCTACTGTCGGATCTTCCGCAGTCTAATCATCAGTAAATCAACCCAGGGGAATTACAATTGAACCTAACTAAGGGGCTAGGGGGACTCAATCCCGAGTGACTCTTTCCTGACTTTGAAAACCGAACCATTTACTGCTTTCTTACTGCTTTTGCTTTAATCAACAATCACTCGAATTAGTTTGCTAGATAATAGAGAATCACGGAGTAAGCAGTAGATCTAGACCCCGGGTTGATAATATAACTTGCCTGTTACTGCATTCCCGGACTGCGATTTCACTTGGTCGCAGTTTGGTGTTGTGTTTTGGCGTGTCACCTATGATGCTACCAAAGACATTCTTGTGAAGTATGTGGACAAGAAGGTCATGAAGGATTCGACTGCTATGCTCCTTATCAAAGATTCAGTCAATCTCGCATATCATATGGTCAATGGCCTGATCTGGGAATGAAGAATCACGACGATTACCTCAACATCACCTCTACTAATGGACCCTATGTTCATGAAGCACAATGGAAAAAGAAACCAAGTCCACCTAGATTTGGCAATAAACCTCCATACAAGTGGCAAGGAGAAGGTATCCCAATCCGCAACCCACCATATTCAAGAAGCTAGAGGCAGCAGTGATAGGATTGCAAATGAGCTACAACAATATTGAAAGACAACTTGCACTCCTAATTAGGGGGTGGGCGTAGGTTCGAGAACCCAAAACCAAATCGGGTGTGGCCCAAACTAAACCGGGCGTGACGAGAACCAAACCCAAAATACTGATTATTCGGCCTACGATTCGGAAGTCATATAGCCTATTTTGAAATTTGGATCGAAAAAAACCAAATCGATTTCCAATCTTCCAAACCGAAACCCTAATATTTATGCATCCCTTCCCTTCTCTCTCTACCTCTCACAGTCTCTCTAGTCGTTACCTACAAATAACCCTACCCCATCGCTGCCCCAGCCCCAAAACCCTTCTCTTTCTCTAAACATTTCATCACTATCTGAACCATTCACCTCTCATCGCCGGCCATGACATACCCATCTTCTCTCATCCACCACCCTCGCCTCCATCCTCCAATCCGAATCCGATAGAGCAATCTGGTGGTCGTCTCCTTCCTTGATTCCATTCCAGCTACTTCCCTAACGGCATGCTTTGGCCAAGAATCCCAGCTCCTGTCCCCCGCCATCCCAAAATCTTCGATGTCGCTGATCAATTTCAAAATTGACCATACGAAGAATACTCCAATTCCTCTGATTCCTCCAGTCGCCGAGCATCCATCTCCTCTTTATCGATTCGACGAAGCCAACGATTCCTGTAGTCGCCAGACCTAGCTCCCCTTACCTGTTGCCGCTTAATTCATCATGTGGGTGCGAGAGACATTCCAGCGGGATGCGAATATACGTCACCGTCCCTCTCCAATCTCTAGATCCAAATGGGCTTGTCCGGCCACAGCTTCTTCCTCATCCCCCTTTCTTGGCAGCTCCATTTGAGTCACTGTCGATAATCAGTACATAGTGCAGCGAACGACACCCTAGAGGAGGATGAAGCTATGCGGTCAGTAGTTTGGTCAATCTCAAGCCAAACCTGAATATTTTTGTTCGAAATGAAATGAACCGAGGCCTAGATTGAGTGGAATTCGGCTTGGAAAAGAGGGGTCATTTGGGTTTAGTTTTGACCAGGTTAGGGTTCAAAAAATCAAGCCGACCAAACAGCCACCCTACTCTTAATAGATATTAAACTTCATAGCCTCAAAGTAACCTCCCGAGCAACACAAAAAAAAATCCAAAGGGAGCTGACTATCCATCCCTCTTCAAAAATTTAATAGAAGTTTTTGGAGGAGGAGAAGTGGGAGTGCCAATATTGGAGAAGATGATTTTAATGGAGCATCTCAAAGGGAGGCTGGAGATTTTCATGGAGGAATAGGACATGATCGAAGAGAAGGAGACCGCAATAAAGAAACCCCATGGGTTTATCCAAAATTCATCCTAGTCAATGAAGCAAAGAAAGATCCTGGTCTCATGGATGACGATCACGTGAAAAGATCTAGTTAACCTTGGCTCGAGTGTCAACATACTACCATTGCATAAATATGAAGAAATGAGACTATCCCACATGGAGTACACCAACATCAAGGACATTCTAGCCAATAACACACCATGTAAAGCTCTTTGGATTGTTTGAGGCCTAAGCACCCAAGTGGGCTCATTCATTTTCTTCCCTGACTACGTGATTGACATGGAGATAATAAAAAAGTATTCAATCCTCTTTTGCCATTCTTGGCCACTACTTGAGCAAGAATTGATGTTGTTAACGGAGAACCCTGCACGTAGGGAAACTCTTGGATAAAGTGGAGAAACCAATCAAAAGAAGTAATGAGCACGCGAAGTATCAGCAGGAGAATCTAGACAACGAGAATAAATTTTGGTTTAGCTCTCATCTTGAGTATTTGGCAAACATGATAGTTCATCATCATGATTTAGACCCAAGGTATGGAGAGTAGTTGAACAAGGTTCTGCCACTCCCAATCTCAAGGAAGCTCAAATGACATTGCAGATAGCAGCACAAGGGAAAAGAAGATGCTTGAAAGGATCGAGGAACTGGAATGTGAGGCAACAAATAGGTAGCATGATTTCATTAATCTACATCGACCCAATGGATTCAACTACGACCATATCCTTGCAACATGATGGTAAGATGAAAATGAAGTGACACCTGGTCGAAATATCAACTAAAAGGAGCCTAGCTGTGACTAATACAAATGCAAAAAAGAGAGAGCAATCCATGGGAGGCAGCCCACGTCTGGCATCAAACTTAATGACGTTAAATAAAATTGATACCGCGAAGACAACCCAGATTTCTTTTTCCTACATTAAGTTTTCAATTTCAAAGTTTGTTTTCGGCTTGAAAGTTTGAGTAACTCATTGGAGGACAACATTTTATCCTGGGATAGGTGTTACATTTGGAGCAAATTTTATGATGAGAATGAAATATTTTAGGATGTGAAAAATAGTACGAAACCAACCTTCGTACTATTGAGATAAGTGTTCCAACGCAAAAAAAAATGTGGGTCCATTTTACAGCTTTTGTGATTTCCAAATCTCTTATTTACTTGTTTTGTAGTACCGACGGTGTTTATTGTATTTATCTTGGGTTGATCAAAATATCTTGCATTTTGATTGGGACTCTTTATCTGTATAGTGTTTCTAACTTGCATTTTCATTGGGACTCTTTATCTGTGTAGTGTTTATATTCCTTGTCTCCTCTGTTTTTCTTTGGTGGTTACTTTCTTCTTTGTAAACTGAATTCTATTATTAATACTATATCATCTTTAGGAAAAACATTCTCGAAACAAACTATCTCACTAAGGAGGTCGGGGATGAGTCGAGACATGACTGTTGGATGGAGGTACATGCGGTACATATATGAAAAAATAGACAAAATATTCTCAAAGTAGATGATGACTAGTTTCTGAAATCCAAAATATTTAAAATCTCTCCCTCTTAGAAATTGTGTATGGACCTTCCTCTTAATCAGAGTTCTTGTGGGTATAGATCTGTCGGAACCCCTGCCCCTAGGTGTCTACCTCCAAGATGACTTAGCTTTGGATATGTGAGGTTGAATTTAAATATGAGAGGCTCCCAACATAAGTGTGCTATTGATGTGGTCACATTGGTCACAATCAATTGATTAGCAGATTTTCGACGGAAATAGTTGAAGGAAGATATGGGGATTGGATTAGGGCAGGGCATCACTCGCCGGAATCCCATACCTCTACTGCCCAGAAGAACACCCCGGGAACAACTGGGAGTAAAACCGGCGATAATTTCTCTGTCGGAGAAAGATTTGTGGGAAGGTTGTTGGACGGACTTCTCTCTGGTGGATGAGGATCCCAAGGCAGAGAGAGAACGTTGGGAAGGACATCATAGAAGACTTCCAGCCTCAATGTCGCTGCAACAGCTCTCTTGTCAGATTTTCTATGGGAACCCATCACCATCCACCTGGATTTATGACTCGCTACGACACAACTCCTAACAAATGCAAAGTGTAACCAATGAAAGGGAATGTAGTATAGTGGCTCAAGTAATAAATATCTAATCCACGGGTCTCTGGAATTACTATTACTCAGCTTCAGTTCATTATCTAGCAAACCAGAGTAAAATGGAAGAACTAAAACTACTCTAGCAAACTATAGTTAAAGTTAATCTAATTACAAGTTGGGAACTCGCTTAGGTATGATTCCCCCTAGCATAGACGGAGGGAGAGGGTTTGGTATGTGTCCCGCGATACAGGTAAGTTTTGGTAAAAAAATTAATACATCTCTATATATATTTATGTAAGGGATAACATATTCAAATTCATCACAATGATATAGTATAAAAAATATTTTACCATTACAATGAAGCTCAAGTTTTGTTATTTGATTGATATAAAATTAATTTATATGCTCTAAAGGAAATCTTTAATTGAAATGAATCTCTATTTGGGTTCTTTCTCTCAGTTATCCTATTCAATTTTGTCCAAGAACTATGAAGTCTAAACAGAAGCCTCTGCTACTGGGCTCTCTCTTTTCTAGTCCACTAGTTTCCATTCAATTTTAATTTTAATTATTAAATAATTATTTATATGTATTTTAAAAAGAGAACACACCTAGTTTTACAACCTGGCTCCGCCACTACCCCCTAGCCACTAGCCAGATTAATGATTGATGATCTCTAACCTGTTTCACTTTCATTCACAATGAGGAGAATCATTAACTAGACCTTGAGTATCGTCTAAAGGAACAAGGCCCTCTTGAATCTATTGCCTAGAGGGGCGTATCCTTCTCTAGAACAGCCGATCAAGGCGTTTTGAACTAGATTCCCTCTATCGAATGAGGTTCTCAATCGATACAAAGTAGTGAATCTACCATCGACTAAAGCAACTGATCCAATACTATCAATCTATGGTGCTCTATTGACCTAATCAGGTATTCGCTCTCATAGGATCAAAGAAGAATCAATAATCTCGACTAAAGCAGAATTGAATCATGAAAACATGCATAGATTGAATATGAACTCAAGATTATCAAGTAGGAGTACTCATACAATCATCCAATCAAACAAACGTAGCTAGGGTTCCTCAAAACCTAAGTGAAGGGAAGTTACTCCATAGAGAAGAGAGAGGCTGCAGTAAGAATCTTCAGATGATCAGTCTTCAAGTCTGGGCTTGTTCCTCGAGCTTCCCAGGCGAAGAAATCCTCCAATTCCACTACAAGTTTGCCCTCAAATCGCTCTCTCTTTTTGGTTCGTCCCTTGGGTGTTTGGAAACCAAAACCCAGCTCTCCCCCTCCAAAAACGCACAAAACAGGCACCCGAGTTCGCGAAACCCGTTCCAAATACCCGGTCGGGTATTTAGGGAACCGGCCGGGTATCAACAAAATGCTCTGGGTCACTTTTCTGCACAAAAGGGAAAATACCCGGTTGGGTATTTTTGATACCCAGTCGGGTATTTTTGGTTCATGATCGGGGGCCTTCTAAGCTCTGATCAAAATACCCTATCATATGCGATAGGGTATTTTACCGTTCCGGGTCCCCTATCTTTGATTCTTCGTTTCTCCCTCGTTCAAACTCCAAATCAGGTGTTGTTTGTTCCCAGACGCTCGTAGTCTCGTCATATTTCTTCTCTCATGACAAGCTTACATGATTATCTGGTCACAAAATGAGGTAGAAATCCACTCTTCTTCAAGTCATGCCCGAGTTTCTTCCCCTGAGTCGCCAATTGATCTCCGATTGATTTGAAACTTGCGCCTATGATTCACTTTATGTGCTAGGACCTGAAATGTGACAAAGGAACAGAACCTAGTGTAAAATAGGCCAAAGAAGCGATAATGCAAGCTTAAACGATCGAGAAACAAAGGGGAAAACATATGCAAATATCGAGTTATCAATTTACATTCCCAAGACTTGCAGAAACCAAAAGGAAGCTGTCAATGATGAAAGAGGCGGCGGATGTGTCCCCTTACCAGCCAAGAACCCTCTTTGCTGAGAAAGGCAAGGAAGGAAAGACCAGATGGAGTAGCAAAGTCAAGAAGTGGGCCAGGACTCGGGGGACATTACAACAATGCTTTTAATGGGGGCCAACTAAGTCCATCTAACTCAATTCCTTTCTTTAATCAGATGGGCCAAGGTGGTTTCTTCCCTAGGCCAAACTATATGCAGATGTTGAAAGAGAATGGGTAATAAACCAAGCCCAATCTCCTTTTATGTGGTGGGATAACAGACAGTTGGAAGCCCAAGTTCTAAGTCCCTAGGGACTAAAGCATGACCAACCGAAGAATTTGAAAGCTAGCAGAAAGAGAAAAACAGGGGTACTTATTCAAGAAGAAAGCTTCTTTCCAGCTTAAGGAAGTGGTAATGAAGGGGAAATAAAAGAAGATCAAACTGTAAATGAGAAGGTGGCTCTCCAAAAGCCACTGGGGGCAATGCAGTCAAAATTGCGCATTAAAATGTAAAAACTTACTTTTTTACGTATCCAGGCCACCAAAACGTTTCAGTTTCTACCTAAAGTCGCTTAGAAGCAAAAATTGGTAAAAACATGGGTAAAATCGGTAAATCGCTTAAAATCGGTAAAATCGGTGAATAGCGATTCTGAAGCGTTTTTATACGATTTTGATCATCTCATAAAAAATGTGCTAATTGGCCCAAAATGATGTAATTTTGGAGACATATCAGCAAAAAATTAAAAAAAAAAAAGGAAAACATGATTCATCCCTCGTTCTACAACCAGTGTCGAGATAAGGGCTTCACATTAGGTTGAAAAGACACCTAATGGTATTCTCAACAGTCGCCGACCTTCTATCAGTCTTCTCCCTTCATCTTCACGTGTGGCTCTTACCTGGGTTACGATAAAAAATTATGGGTAATTGATCGTATGTAATTATGTAAACTCAAACCAGCTAATGAGAATTTGGATTCTCAAGCTCGTTTACGGGTTACGATCTACGTTTATGAGCTTAGTATTAAGATGTTATGAGTTTTCTCTACTTTTGAGTCAACACAAATTAGTTTATGTGTTAGATATAACATTTTAATTATGAATTTCATGTAGTTATTCACTTATCTAAAATCTACACACTCACATTTTACATACTATATGTTGTACTTAACATATTTTAGCTATTTTAGAGGGTGCGTAAAAAACTTATGCTTTTACGTTTTGATTCTACGTTTTACGATTTTACCCATTTTCCGCTTCTAGGTAGAATCCCGCTTTTAACTGCATTGACTAGGGGGACCATGAGTACTCTATGCTGGAATTGTCGAGGGCTAGGGTCGGACTCAACCGTTAACAATTTAAGGGATATCCATAGATCCTATAGACCTAGCATCTCTTTTCTTATGTAGCAAGAAAGTTTCTTAGAAGTAGAAAGGAGGAAGGCCAAATTTTCTAACAAATGGTATCTCAATCCTTCGGGTAGTAGGGTGGTTTAGCTTTGTGGTGGGTTAAGGGCTTTGAATTCAATATAATAGACTTCTCGGAGTTTTTCGTTCATGTCTTTGTCGAGTTAGGGTGTGGTTTTTTTCTTACTTTCCTCCATACCCCTAATGATCCTAGCAGTAAGAGGGCCTTTTGGGAGTAAATTTCTAGATTTAAACCTATGAATGATAGTCCTTGGCTTTTGTTGGGGATTATAATGCGGTTCTGAGAGAGAGAGAGAGAGAGTAGGAGGAAACCCTCCAAGAATAATTCAACAAATCCTTTCAAGGAGTTTGTCTTCACCAATAGACTACTGGATATTGAATTCAAAGGGCCTAGATTCACTTGGTCTAATATGCAGCAAGGTCATCGGAAAGTGCTGATGAGGCTGGACAGAGGACTATGTAATCTCAATTGGAGTGAGGCTTTCACTAATGCAATCATTTTCAATTAGCATATGGTGGGCTCGGATCACTGCCCCATGAGAATTGAGTTGATGGGTGTAAGAAGGCCGAGGAACTCAACTTTCAAATTTGATCATAAATGGCTACAATATGAACAATGTGGTCACAATTTCAAAGGAGTATGGGAAAGAGAAGGGGACCATCAGAAGTGTCTTTCAACCTGCAGAGAGGAGCTTAAGAGTTGGGCAAAGACAGATAAAGAAAGAAAAGCTAGATTGGAAGTCATTCTAGAAATGCTGATTGATCCAATTGTCGCTGAGGAGGAAAGGAATTTACTGGTGGATATTAATCGACTTTGGATTGAAGAGGAAACCTTTTGGAGGCAGTGTTCTAAATTCAATGGTTGAAAGGAGGGGAGTGCAATTCTAGATTCTTCCACACTACTACAATACTGAGAAGTATTCGCAATAATGTGGTGAAGCTTTTGGATGATAATGACAACCGGGTTGAATCACAAGAGCCTCTTCAAAATCTGGTGCTGAACTTCTACAAGGAGTTGTTCACAGAAAGGGAGATGGTGGACAACATGACTCTGTTACAACATATCCCAAATTTAGTGGATGATCAAATGAATTCAAACCTGTGTTGTCTAGTAGATGATGAGGAAATTAAAGCGGCTGACTTTTCTCTGGGATCCTCGAAATCTCCGAGACCTGATGGCTATCCTGGTATCTTCTACAGGAAGTATTGGGATATTGTGGGCTCACAACTTTTCAAGGAGGTAAAATTATTCTTTGAGCTCAACTCAATGCCTCAAGGTTGGAATGGTACGCACTTAGTATTGACCCCAAAAGTGCAAAACACAGAAAGAGTTTCCCAATTTGGGCCAATAAGTTGTTGTAACTTCCGATACAAGGTGATTTCAAAGATTATGACATCCAGACTCCAAAAATGGATGCCTAGTATTTATCGGAGATGCAAGCGACCTTTGTAGGAGGACCAACAATTCAGGATAACATTATTGTAGTCCATGAGGTCCTCCACCATTTGAAGACTCTATCTAAAGGGGGTAAATGGGATATGATTATCAAGCTTGACATGAAAATAGCTTATGATATGGTGGAATGGAATTGTCTTGATGAAACCCTTAGGGCAATGAGTTTTGCCCAACAATGGTGTCTTTGGATCAAGGAATGCATCAGATCTGTGAGATTTTTTGTTCTCTTTAATGAACAATCATCTCCTTTCTTCGAGCCGACAAGAGGAATCTGACAGGGAGACCCTTTATCCTCTCTCCTTTTCATTTTGCTTTCCAATGTTTTATCATTTCTTATTGATAAAAATGTGAACAATGGTAAGTGCAGGGGGTAACTCTTAACCGTATGTGTCCTAGACTTACCCATATCCTTTTTGCATATGATACGATCATTTTTGGGAAGGCTTCAATGAATGAAGCAATGACTATCAAAGAAAATATTGAGAGCTATGGAAGATTAATAGGGCATGTCATCAACAGTGATAAATCAACACTCACATTCAGGCAAAACACCCCTGATGCGTTTAAACAATTGATTGGGGAAGATCAAAGAAAGAAGTATTTTCTAAGTTGATATCGAGAATGGAAAGACTTGGACAAGCTTGGAAAAGCTTGGCGTTGTCTCAAGCAGGAAAGGAAACCCTCTTGAAATTGGTGTTTCAGGGATACCCAACGTATCTTATGTCTTGTTTCCTATTACCTAAGGGTACTACAAAAACAATGGACTCAAGACTCAAGGCGTTTTTCTGGGGGAGGCAATATGGCGAAAGGAACTATTCATTGGCGGAAAGGAAGTGTGTTAACGACATCAAAACAAGAGGGAGGGATGGGTTTCAAAAAAATTCACCAATTTAATTTGGCTTTACTGGCAAAACAGGGGTGAGAATTCTTAATGGGGAAGATGAGACTTGGATTAATTCTAAGTTTATGGTTGCAGGTAAAAGAATGAAACCATCTTGGATCTGGGCGAGCATATGTGAAGCTAATGAGGTACTCAAATTGGGAGCTTGTAAGAACATGGGGAACGAGAGGAACATATTCTTGTATGAAGACCCTTGGATTCCTGGCATCCCATGTTTTCGAATTAAGCAGAGTCAAAGTCAGCAACTCAAAGCGTTTGATTGAGTGATAGATGATGAGAATGAATGGAATCTGGATCTTATTAGACAAATCTGCTCTGTAATGGAGGTAGAGGCAATTAGACGTATTCCCATTGGTGCCGAAGATACGGAGGATTGTTGGGTTTGGCATCCTGAGAAATCAGGGGCCTTCATTGTAAGATCAGCCTACCACACATTCCGGATATATGAAAGAGTAAGATTGGGTGATGCTGATCCAAACCACCTTGGATGCTCTCTTCAAGCTTGGAAATGGCTCTGGAGTTTATCACTTCCTCCTAAGATCGTCAACTTCATATGGCAACAGACGAGAAATGCTGTAGAAACTAAGAGGAGCCTCTAGGTCAGAAAAGTGATCGATCACTTCCTTGGGCTGTTCGATCTGTGGTGGTGAAGTGGAAGATATCATTCATTGTATCTTTTTGTGCCCACACACGGCGCAAGTGCGGCACGCTTGTTTCGAGCTCCTTTCTCTCTCTCTCATGACACCATGCCGATTCTCATGTGGCTTCATCATATCGACAATGGCTCTCCGGCGTTTTCGGTTAATGTTGTTATCGCTACTATGGGGGACATCTGGAATGAACAGAACGAAATGGTCTTCCGGGGGACCAATCCATGTGGATTCATCACTACAGCTAATGCATTGCTGTGTTTCTCATAGTGGAATGGAGCTTTCGAGCCTTCTGTTCCCTCTACTGGAAATCATCCACCTCCACCCTGACTGATTCTTAGTCCACCGCCTTCTTCTTTCCAATTTGAAATTCTGTGATGGAGCTTTTAGCTCGGAATCACGGGTGGCGGTAACACCATGGCCCAACTGATCGACGGAAGGGTTGATATGTTTGTTCGTTCAGAAGTGATTGTGGCTGAAGCGAAGGCCTTTCTTTCAGCAATTAGATTTGCAGTTGATGCGGATATCTCAACATTGGTGCTTCGGACTGCAAAACGATTGTTGACTCTCTTTTTCCAGCTGATGCGAGGGGGCCTTGGCAAGTTATGGCCTGTATCCACTATATGCGCCAAATTCTTACACAAAATGACTGGATCAAAGTTGCCTTTATACCAAGAAAAAGAAACAAAAGGACTGATTGGGTTGCAAAAGAGGCGTGCAAAGGAACTCTTCCTAACGAATGGATTCGGGTCTTGGACATTGTTTCTCTATTGATATAATAGTCCGAGCTTATAATACAATCAGATTTATGATGAACGTCTTTCTTTGGGGGGGAAAAACTTGCATCCAAACGATCTTTTTGGAATTTTGGGGCGAATCATATTCTTTTCCTTTCCCCTTAGGCGAACTAGAAAGAGGAAAACCAAAATGGGAATTGTGATCACTGCGGTGGGATTGAGGAGACCGTTGAACACATACTCCCCAAGTGTACGAAAACAGCAGGCATATGGAACCACTTCAGCAATATGCTTAAAGAAAAGGGTATGAATGTTGATTTCTAGTGCTGGCTCTCAATGAATCTACAAGCTGAGGAGATTGGAACAGAGTTTGGACTTATATCCTGGCTACTGTGGAAAGAGAGAAATGAGGTTGTCATGGAATAGAAGCTCTTTTCAGAGATTGGAACTATTCACAGGATCCAAACCTGGTTTCGAATTAACAACCAGGCTAATGATAACAACAAGCGGAGCACTCCATCAACACAAAGAGACCGCACCACTCAGCCGATCGGTTGGCTGCCTCCGCGTGAAGGGTGGATCCAAGTACAAACAGATGGCTCGGTTCATACCTCCACAGGAAAGGCTGCGGCAGGAGGCTTGCTGCGCGATCACCTTGGAAGGTGAAAATGAGCCTTCACCAGCAATCTGGGAGTCTGCACAATTACCCGTGCTGAACTTAAGGGAGCGGCTGAAGGGCTCGATCTTGCCTGGTAGAAGGGGTACAGGAAGGTAGAACTGAACCTGGATTCCTCTACTGCAGTGGCTCTCATCAAAAACACGAAGGATACCAACCATACTTATGGCTTGTTAGTTAAGCATTCGGATAGCATTTTGGATAGAGAGTGGGATGTTAGGATCTCACATGTCTATAGAGAAAGCAATTGTGCAGCCAATTTTTTTGGCTAATAGGGGTCATTTGTTTCCTTTTGGCACACATCTATTCGATGAGTGCGACCCAAACCTTTGTATTGGCTGTCCTACTATACCATGGAGACAACCATGGATCATGATATCTACAAAATACTATAACGCAATGTCAAAAAACAGCATTTGCCACGTGAGCCTCTACTGAAATGGCCGCATAGTGCGGAGGGTCTTTTGTGTAAATCCTGAATCCATCTCTTCATCGCTCTCTCTCTCTTCCAATATCCTACCTACGAACCTCTCTCTCGCCGCACACTTCGGAGGATCTGCCCTGTCTCGCACTATTCTTCTCTTCTCTCTTGCTGTCTTTCAGCCCGGACAAATCAACGCTAATCTTGCAATTCTTCTCCCCAAGCGCTGCCCTCGAAATCCTGTTTCAAACCTCACCGTCGAGCAAGCAAGTCATTGTTGTCACTCAATCCCCTTCTCACTCTGACCAACTGTCTACCAACACTCCCAGAAAGCTCATGGTGGCCCTTGCCCCCGCAGGTAACGCCATCCACGCCCGACCCTCAATACTGCTCCCAAAGTAATTTCATCTCTATCCCTTTCTAATCCGATTCGCAGGTTTCTAAGTTTGTTTCAAAGGGATTTACAGACCATCAAGAAATTGTGGGTCGGGGTTTGATGGGGAATAACAAGCGGGTTCCATAATTCCTACCAAGACTCATTCTCCCCTTCAAATTCTGGCAACTCTGATGTCAACTATGCCAAAGCTGACTTAATTGTTTATTTTCGAAAAATTTCGCTACTCTCTTCCAATTGAGTCTTATACCAAATCCATTGATTATATAAATAACATATTGCAGTTTGTAGTTTGTGCTACTTGTGCTCCAAAGGTTACTATCAATATAGTCAAATTGAAGGCTAGAGTTCAGTGTAGATAATTCTAGAGTTTTAGATTGTACATAGTTTTGGATTTTTCACTACTCTAAAGACATAATTTGAAGTCGAAAATAGCATGGATTTTTGTGTTTATGACAGCAGCAGCTTAGTGCCTTTGTGTTTATCATGTCGGTAGCTTTAATTAGTCTTTGTTATTTACACCAACAGCTCGAGTTTGAGTCAGTTTAGGACTTTTTGTGGATTTTCGACTTTAAGGAGCAGGGAATTCTTCATACAACAAAACTCTGGCATATTTTCTGTTACATGACAGGTTCCATCGCATTATTCATCACCCTTAGATCCTATATAGCTTAGCTTTACACGCATACAAGAAAAGGTTTTTACTCTAAGTTTGGGTGATTACTTAGACAGTTACAACTTCCTGCAAGGGGTAAAATACCATCCTTTTGAACTGCAATTGTTGTCCTCCTCTTATTTCACTCCTTCTAGAACATAGATTGTATGTTATGCACCCTTTTAATCTCCATTTTTGCAGAATAGTGTTTGGAAGAAGTGCAACTTGATCCTCCTCTTCTTCTTATTGAGGAAATTGATCCTGCCATTCTACTGCTCCACCCTCTTCTGCATAACCCTCCCAATGGAAATGTTGAACACATTCTAAACCTTCACCTTCTTAAGCATAATCCTCCCCACGTATTGTTCATACCAGAGGCCGAACTACCAACATGGGTTGTCTGCTACATCCTTGCCACCAAGTCATACCTCAACATCCTACCGAAATCATTCCCCTTCACAGTCCCATATTCCCCTATTGTATGACCCTGCAGACTCATTAATTAGTCCTTTTTTCTTAGTCTGTCATGACACTGTCACTAACCAAGCAAGAGAAATCAAAATGAAAGTTAAAAGTTTGAATAACACCACCTCAAACAAAAAATTCTCCAGCTCGAGCAAGCTTCTAAGACTTCTTGGTTCATTTATTAGGTATTATTATCTTTTGAAGATCTTTAGTTCCTCTTGTTAGTGATGGGAGATAAATTTTTATGCTATTTGTGGTCATTGATGATAACATAGATTGCAAGACTGTGAGGTTGCTTTGTCACCATTTCAAACAGGCTTAGCTAAGAGTGGCAACAAGACTGCTAAGCTTACTGGTGAGGCACAAACTTGCACCACTAAGCTCCAACAAGAGTTCAATGATAAATTGTCTGACGATTTGAACACATCACAGTTAGTAGCTGGGTGAAAGTTCAATGAAGCCTTAAAGTACATATCTGAAACTCCTAAAGGAAAGGTTCTTTGTTCCAACCATCTCTCTTTTTGTTATTTGTTTTCTTCATCATTCCATTAACGCAGCAGCTGCTCCTCCATTTGTAATTTGGTAGAAGCAAAAACATATGTCACCATTAGTTCACTTCATTGTTGCAGTAGCTATAAATTTGTGTCGGTACTGAGAATTCTTGGCTTGCTGTCAACTTGCAGTTATGATGAGGTTGGTTTGCAACATGAATCATTTCCTATTCATTCGACTGAAATTTAGAGACTTTGGATCTTCTAACCTGTTGAGATAAACCAACTTACATGGTATACAAGTTTCACAACAACATAGAAAGAGAGCATTGGTAAGGGCAGGACTAAAGGTAGTATATGTGGTATGGTTGATTGAGGAAAGAACCATTTCTGAGAAAAATAAGAAGTTTGGAATGAGTGATAAAATCAAGGCTGATTTGGTAGCAGAGGAATCACATTTGATGGATGACAGGAGGGAAACCGTTTGGAAGCTATGTGTTCCTATATTGCAAGGAAAATAACTTAGGTCCGTGAGTTGGGTTCGTGCTTCAGTGGATTCATGAATTCTGTTCAAATAGATTTACGGGTTTATTTGTTGTTTTAGATTGGTTAGTGAGTTGGTGGATCATTAAACAATCATAAAGAAGATGCCAATATAGCTCCAAGAGTTGCAGCAGTAGATTTGGAAGAGAAGGTAGGTGTGGATATTTTTATTCAACTTCTGAAAATTGTTAGTTTGAAATTTTATAGTTCTGAAGTGATTCTTTGCTTTGCTTATTGGAATTGGTAAGTCTTGGTGTTCCTGGTCTCGATTGAGCTTTCCCTAGCTTAATGATCATTGACCATACTCTCATATTCAATGTTTACTTCTGTATTCCTTCCCAATTTGTGTATTGTTTATTTCCTTACTGAATATATGGCATTTCTAGATTGCAGTTTTAGTTGCATTTTCTGTTGATTTAGCTTCTTAGTTGGGAGGGAAGATATGATATTATGTGATGTGAATAGAGAGTTGAAGGGTTAGAAACATCAATAACTTTATTCATCTAACCTAATATCTATGTCTCAAATAAAGAGATATTCAATTTAGTTATCAATTTTGAAATAAAGAAGTCCAGATGTCGTGTTATAGCAACCACAATGTTGCAAACGGGGTGTTCTTATATATAGTGCAATATATTATCATAGGGTTAATAGCATTTTGTACCCCTTTATTATCGTAAATTAACAAACGTACCCCTCTACTAAATTTTCGCACAAACATACCCTTTTAATATTAAAACGTAACAAATTTACCCTTCCGTCAAATTATCTGTTAAGTGGCCGTTAAAGTGACTAAAAAGTTACCCAATTGCCCTCCTTTATTCCTAATTTAGTTTTAATTGTTTTATCTATAATTTATTTATGTAAAACCAACAACAATAGTTCTTCCACGACTCTTCTTCTTCTTACCTCCCCTGTAAAGTGCAAGCGGCACCTTCTTCTTCCCCTCCCGTTAGAATCTGCCCCCACTGCCTCCAAGAATGCCTCCTCACTTTGGTCTACTCGATTGCAGCGAAATCTCTTCCTGCTCCTACTGTGAAATTTGCCCCAATCGCGCCTCCCATTCCAGCAAGAGCAAGTCCAATCTGGAAGTCGACAGCGTCGGTCGCGTCTCCTTCCTGATCGAGAACGATGCTCAATCATATCCTTCCAACACTTTAATGCGTTCGAATTCCAACAAGTCGCCGCCACAGCGGGTTCGACGACGTCGAGAATAAGAAGAGGGATTATTCGATCCTGGGGTTTTTTTTCGCTCCGTGAAGGCAATTTCACCACCGCCGTCGACGACTCGGGATTCATCGACCTGAAATTCAACTTCCCCTATTCGGAATTGAAACTGTCGGCGAAGTGGTAGAGTACGGGATCACGAGATCCGAGTGCGGGATGGCGGGAGGTGATGCAAATGGCGGGTCGAACGGTTTCTTGTGACCGCCGGCAAAGATAAGCCGTGAACATCGCCACCGAGTCGATCGACGATGCCAGGGGAGAACAAGCAGACGGAAGAATTTTTGTGACTGCGCGTGAATTGTTTAGGGTTTGTTCTTTTAATTAATTGTTTGGGACACAAATAAATAATATCTAAAATAATTAAAATTAAATTAGGAGTAAATGAGGGCAATTGGGTAATTTTCTAGCCACTTTAACGGCCACTTAACGAATAATTTGTCAGAAGGGTAAATTCTCATTTTAATATTAGAATGGCATGTTTGTGCAAAAATTTAGTAGATGAGTACATTTGTTAATTTACGATAATAGAGGGGTACAAAATGTTATTAACCCATTATCATAATAGCAGCAGCTAACCATTACAATTTAATCCTATAAATAGATTCCATTGTATTCATCATGTAATTGGGACTTTTGACTTTGCTTGATGTATAATGTCGTTGATATTTATTGCATTCCATAATCAATAGAACAAAACAAAAATCATATACTGGGTGTAAAGAATACCGGCCAACGGGCCAAGCCCAATGCTAGTTCCTAATATGAGTTAGGCGCCATTGGCGTCTGTTTTCTAAAAAGAAAAAAAAAACCAAAAAGGAGTAAAATAAAATAAAATCAAACAGTGTTGGTCCTTGAGTCCGGTTGGTACTGAGAAGATCGAGGATTACTACCGGGCAGCAATACGCACCAAATCCTCACCACCAAAGCTTATCGTGCATATCGTCGTCAGAGAACTCTGGACAAAGATCCTCGATCGAGCGAACAGGCAAAGAACAGGGAGGGAAGAATACATTAGAGTAGGGGAAGGAGAATGGGAGATCTATACGTATGGCTAATCTCCTTCTTCCTCCTTATAGCCCTACTGGTCATCATCGTCTTCCAGGTCAATCCCCTCCTTAAACCCCTTGGCTTCTTCCTTTAAATTTATTGGATTGATTGTTGAACTTCTGCCCGCCATTTCGCTAACTCCTTGGCCTAAATTCTCAATTTCCCCCCATAGATGGGTCAATTTGTTCCTCTCTTCGCTAATCCACTTCAGCCCTCTTTTAGTTTATTCAATTGAAAGTGAACTCGTTGGTTAATTTTATAGCCCACACTTTTTAGTTTATTCAATTGAAAGTGAACTCGATGGTTAATTTCATAGCCCACACTAATGATTCTTCAGAGCTTGTGGGTTCCTTCCCGTATCGGGAAAGCTTTAATCTTTGTTTGACCCCAGTTCTTGTTGTTGGTAGTTAATGGCCTGCTCCTGTGAACACTTTTAGTCTATTGGGTTCATAGCTTGCTTGTAAGGTTTTGATCATGATGCAAAAAATTTGAACTTTGTATTATGCGTTGTGTATGGCAATGTCATGTGCGGTTTCCCTCTGATAAACACATTCAGTGAGGAGCTCGTTGTTAGAAAGTCGTTTAGTGCTATTTAAGATATATTGGGAGGAGGTTGATATGTTTAGTTGTTGCTGAAAGATGAAAGCTTCTTGGTCCAATTACATGCAAGTACTTGGTTGGAGATTGGAATTTGCAGCTTATATTATTGGTGTGATATGAAATTCTGACATACTGTAAACTTGTTTTGGCAGCTTATGTGCTTGGCAGATTTGGAGCTCGATTACATCAATCCTTATGACTCTTCTTCAAGGATAAACAAAGCGATTATGCCCGAGTATATTACAGAGGCAGCTTTGTGCTTATTTTACCTAGTGACAGGGCATTGGTGTATGTCACTCATCTGTGCTCCTTACCTCTACTACAATGTCAGGCTGTAAGTTCACTTTTACTCTTCTATGTTAGCCAGTTTTGTAGGTTGCAATGTTCCAGAAGAAGCTAGGCGCTATCTAGGCGAGGAGGCACCGCCCAGCGCCCAGGCCGATTAATCGTTGCCTAGGCGAGATTAAACGTTGCAAAAAAATACGATAGATAAGCCATATTCCACAAAAACCCAAATTGCCATATCATTATTCATCCATTCATATTCACATACAACCCTTTTCCACAATCTCAAACATCCCAAGTCGCCAACAATGAGGAGGGATCTCACTGCTGGTCGATGAGGGGGAGCGGCTGGTCGAATGGAAATGGGAAATAGAATAGGGTTTGGGATTTTCAAAAAACGGCTACACTTTCCCCCTTTATTAGTTGTTATGGGCGTCGCCCACCAGAGTGAAAACGCGCCTCCGAGTGCCTAGGTGCCTAGATCAATCGCCCAGGGCTAGACGGGGCAATTTTGTCCTGCCCAACTATTAATCGCGCCTAGGCGAGAGATTAATCGCGTCTTCTTGAACACTGGTAGGTTGTACTATCCCCTGCGCCTTGCATGATTTATTTATTTATTTGAGCATTCACTCATAGGAACATGTGCATGCACGGAGTGATTTGATTGAGAGTAGCTGCATTGAAGTTAACAGTTGATATCCAATCTAGAACAAGCCTGATAATTTCATTGTTGAATAGTAATCAGATCACCAACCAGTTGTTTGCTTTGTGCCCCTTTGATATGCTAGCTAGAACAAATAAATCTTCAGCCTGAAACGTTTTCTCTTAAATTTGGGAATACACCAACAAGGCTTTGCGAACATGAATCTTGCTGGGGCCTCTAGTTTGCGATTATGAGAACCAATTTTAATGCTGGTACTTGCACTATGAAGCCATATTTCTTTCGAATGTCAGGCTCTTCGATTTTATAACTTTCCACTAACCTCCTAATAGATGTTACCTCTCCGATCTAGAAAATAAGTATTTTGGTGCTACAAAACTGGAATTGCTTTATGGTCTATGTTGCGTTTTCTTTTTCTACAAACTATTGGCTGCAAGGGTAAACATGTCTAATCTGTTATTAGGTGGATCGTCTATATCGTTCTTTTGCTCCTTTAGCCCTTCAAGCATCTCAATCCTTGTTGATTCAGCTGAATAATGAAATGGGGAGCCTAATAAGCTCATTTATAATTTGTGGTGGAGTACGGCAAGTTCTCATTCCACTATATGGTGTCTTTAGGAAAGGGAACTTTTAGGTTTTTTACATCCAGCTTGCTGATTATAGTTCTGGCGCTGTTCATTTTGCGCTGCTTGTTCTCATTTGCGCGATGCCTAAGGATACGGTCTACTAGATAATTATACCGAGTAGTTGGATCATAGTCTCTTACCGTAAAAATGGCTGCATATGCAGCACCATCAACTATGAGAAAACCACCATGCAATCCTCCTGCAGAATGGCATCTTTTATCTTCCTGCAACCACTAATTCAGACCGGGTTTTTGCTTACTTGCATGTGTTTCCTGTGATTGATTAGTTACACAAGACAAAAGCATCTGATCGATGTTACTGAGATCTTCAACCAGCTCCACGCGGAAAAGAAGCAGCGGCTTTATAAATTATTTTATCTTATTGTTCTCCTTTTCCTTGCAATATTCTGGTAAGTCGATGTTGCTCGACTCTTTACTTTCAGATACCATTACTTGTTGAAAACTCAATTTGAGATTGACTCCGCTCTGACTTTCCTGCAAACTGTAGGATGATCTTGACTGCATTGGAAGATCACGACATGGATTAAGTTGCATAGCTGCGCTCCTCGATCGTAATGTTCAGTGGAGGTACACGGTACATAAATCTGCCGCCTTGAATTGAGCGGCGCTAGAAGAAACATGGGGTTTGTGTAACTGATGATACAATGTGGAAATTCCAGGACGAAGAACTTATTTCATCTTCGTTGTTTTAGCAATTATAGATTTCTTTGTAGACATCATACAACTATTGACTTTCGTCTTTAGATTAGATGTATTTTTTTTTTCTCTTTGATGTATGTTCTTTTCCTTCCTCGCCCTCCATTTACAATTTCACTTGGTTTTATGTTTTATGCTCTTTTTTACAGAGCTCCATGTCTTGCCTAGAAACGGTGAGTTATATTTATAAAGGCGTCTAGCTAAGGAAGTTGGTTGACATTCCGTGCTCGCCAAGGAATTTGCCAGTTGGCCGACTACCTTTGCTATCCACTTATCCTCCTTATAAACGGTAAACTTTGCCCTATAAATGCACGACTACCCTTGCTTCCTACTTGCTACTAATTCCCCGCGGGCCGCAGCGTACTCCTTCCTTCTCATCGTTAGCGAGTTTAGCTTTGGCTATTGGCGTTGCCCAAGCGTAGTCGGCGATCAAACGGTTTTTTTTTATCTCACCTTCTTCTCTTGTTTCAAACGCCAAAGGAAGGCGGCGGAGCACTGTACCGGTTAGTGTAGTAGCATATTGCTTCTGACTCTTGAGGTTGCTGTCGTTGCTCTGTTGAAGATGATGGGGAATGTCACTGAAAGAGTGTTCAATGACTGTTCTCTTTTTTGTTCTTTCTAATCTCGTTGTTTTGGCATTTTCACAGTGATGTGCTAATGGCACAATTCATCGTCAACATGAATGCTTTAGCATCCCCCATCGAAGAAGTTAATCATTCATGTTTTGGACAATAAATATCTCTTTGTGCTACCCGATGCCGCTGATAAGATAAGAGAAGCCATCTCCGACTTCAGAAGCGATAACCATTTCCAAGTTTTCAAAAAATGAAATTGATTTCCAAGTTTAGAGATAGGAACTATTCTCAAATTCAGAGACGAAAATTCGTACAAGAAGCCTTCTTAAATTTCTTTCAACTTTGATGAACATGAAGGTTGAGTGGTTACTTATTTACACGTAGTAGAAACCCACTAGCCCAGAATCCTCATTATCTCCCCTTATTGAGCTTGCCCATAAAAACTATTAGATACATTACTTGAGTTTGAGTGTAGAATGCTCTCCTTTTTCAGCAACTCCACTTCGGATTGACGGATGGACGACAAGAGATTCTGAGATGAGAAAATAAGATTTTGTTTAGTTTAGATATATACTAAAGAGACACCATTGATACGTTTTGTCGTCCAATATAAACTCCTAACATATAATAATATTTTGTTCCCTATTGATATTTGAATTTTCAAATAAATCTTTGAAGGGTCAACATATATAATTGACTCGTCCCACTTCTATTTCCTTTTTGAGCCTATCTGATCCTCTAGAGTCGAGGCGAGTCGGGGCGGATGAGGTCAGTGGGTCGGATCAAATTTACACAATAATTTTTTGAAAATCACTTTTTGGTATCAAAAAATATTTTTTTCTTGTAATATAGTACCTAATCTTACAAATAGGTTCAGAAAATTTGGTGTATAATTACGTATTAGTACCTTTATATTTTTACCTTGCATTATAGAGTCTAACTTTTTAAAACTTTATATAAAATCTAGAAGGATTTTCATATCACTAGTTGTTTCGTGTGTCTTATGTATTTTGATTTGAATTATAAATCACGATCAGTCGGACCATACCCGTTTACGAGATCCGAGTTGTGACATGGCCACATGTAGGGGTGGAAATATATATGGTATTGGTATCCCAATACCAAATACCGAAATCCCGAATATCGAATTACACCCTAAAGTCAATCTCAATCACAATCCCTAAATAATTTTGGTATCCCGATCCCAATCTCTAAATATTTCGGTATCCCAATCGGTATTATCGAATACAAAATTAATTACCTTTTGCAATTAATAATTAAATATATAAATTAGATTTTATTGTTTAATTTAGGGCAAAAGGACTAAGCAAAGAGTTTTGAATTAAGATATTATTAAGGAGAATGGAGGAGAGAAGACATCTCATGTTCTTGTCATTGGTAAACTTTAATTTGACGAACTGGACGTTGAGAGACAACTATTAATAGTGATGGAATGATCTGTGTATAATTAAATGGCACTCTTGGTGGTTGAGGGTCATGTAGTAGTGAATGAGAGAGTCTAGTTGAGAGGCTAAAATACACACTAGCTTATATTTCGGTATTGATCGGTATATACTGATCTCAATCTCGTAATCCCTAATACCCAATAACAATTGAAATTCAATCCCAAAAAATAATACGTGTATTCGATAATACCAAATACAAACAAATTCGATACGGTATTCGGTATATCCCAAATTCTAGGAAAAAATCCCAAAGTACACTAGTTGTTAAAAAAAAGGGCTAATACCACTAGGAAACCCGAACTATTAACTTTGTGTCATTTGTGTCCTAAAGTATTCGATACGACATTTGTGTCCTAAACTATTTTTCCGTTAGAGTTGACTAGCGTTGACCGTTAGTTTTTAACAGAAAGCCTAGTCAGCGCTGATGTGGCATCTGATGTGGAAATTTAATGTTAATTTTAATATTTTTTTCCATATAATAAAATTTTTAAATACAAAAATAAAAAACAAAAAAATTACAACTCTCTCGTCCCCTTCTCCTCCCGTCCGCTGCTTCTTCGTCTCCTCTCTTCCTTATTTCCGCCGCCGTCTATATCCAGTCTGAAAAATCCTCCCTGAAACCCAATCCTCAAGCTCTGAAAGTGGTCGCAGAAACCCAGATCCAAGGAAACCCAGAAACCCAGATCTAATGAAACCCAACGATGAAAAGCAATTCAAATACGGCAGAGTCAGAGATGGTTTTGGCTATATAGGTTTCCATCGACGATTTGGTATGGGTTCAAGCTTCCATCCGCTTCCTTGTCGGCAACTGGTACACACGACATCTGGAGTTGGAAACGTCGTTGGAGAAGATATCGATTGGAGCTGGGAGCTCTGCCAGAGAAGACGACGTCGATTGGAACGAGGTAGCCGGAGATTGGGAGCTCTGCCAGAGAAAATCCCCAAATCATGCTCCGAGCCGCCGTTGTCTTGCCCGCTTCAAGCAATGGTCGACGATGTCTTCTTCTTCCCCTCGCAGTTGGCTTCCCAGTAATGGCTGTCGCTTCCCCTCTCCAAAACAGATTCGCCCAAATCCTCAAGGGACTATCGCACCCTCCCTCCCTCCCTCCCTCTCGCCATCGACCATTCTTCCCTTCTCTGTCACCGCAAAATCTAGTAAGAGAGAGAGATAGAAATATGGGTAGGACTTCGATTGGAAGTAGGCCTCGCCACGTTGTTCCAATCGATGTGAGAACGGTGAAGGGTTTTCTCAATGGGGTGGGACTTTGATTGGAAGTGGAGGTCGAGTGATTTGGTTGGAGAATCGGCGGCCGGAAATTGTGTGGTGAAAGGCGGTGGTGGACATTTGTGATTTGGATTTGGATTTGGGCGATTTGCGCGGAGACGACAACGTTAGAAGAGAGAAAGGCTAATCGGTAGAGATGATAGTGAGAAGTTTTTTAATTTTTAATTTTTTAATTTCTCCATTTTATTTTTATTTAAATTTTAATTACAAATATGAGGTGTCAATGATGTGGCATCTACGTGGCTGCCACGTGTTTGCCACATCAGCAAAAGTCAACATCAAGTTGACCACCGTCTGGTCAACCGTTATATATAACGGTCAACAAAATCGTCAGGACATAAATGACACAAAACTATAATAGGTTGGGACACAAATGTCGTATCGAATACTTTAGGACACAAATGACACAAAGTTAATAGTTCGGGTTTCCCAGTGGTATTAGCCCTAAAAAAAATTCTCAAAATACATAAGTTATAAAAAAAATTCCAAAACTACACAAGTTTGAGCATCACCGTTTTTGACAAACGCAGTGAATAAAATCACCGCGTTTGATAAAAACGGTGAAACATTCACCGTTATAAAGAGAAACGGTGACGTATTCACCGTTTTTGTTGAAAGCGGTGAATACTTCACCGCGTTGAACAAAAACGGTTAAGTATTCACCGCATTAAACAGGAACGGTGAATACGTCACCGTTTCTATCAAAAGCGGTGAAATAGCGGGGAACATATTCACCGCCTCAGGCAAAGGCGGTGATTATTTCCCACGTTTCCCGAACCTGGGAGGTGAAAATTAGGTCACAACTACCTAATGTTCACCGTTTTACACAAAGGCGGTGATGTCGTTCACCGTGGGAGACAAAGGCGGTGAATTGTGGCCGATTTTCCCATAAAAACACATCCCACCTGCAGTTCTAAGAAAATAATCCCTCCCCCCTCTTCAAATTGCAGCAGCCAAAACCGAGCATCATACACAGAACAGAAATTTTCGGTATGATTTAATTTTCATATTAATTGCTAATGTTTGTTTTTAGTAGTTATATTGTTATGTTATGAATTACTTATCGTAGCAAATATGGCCGATGTTATGAATTACTGGAATTATGCTAATAGTTACTTATTGTAAATTGTAGATATGGGTAAATTCAAGAAGTTTCTGCTTATTATTCGGTGGAATGGAAGGGTTACAAACTCTGACATAGGGATTGATTATGAGGACGGTGTATCCACTAAGCTAAAAATTGAGTCGCGATTCAATTTTCAGGAACTCTGTGATATTTGTGCAGACAGGGTTTGTACGAGCGGACAGACGAGACTTGGTAAAATTACTTACCGGTATCCATGTATGAGTACTGGCAGGCTTCTGTACCAAGCAGTTGTCATAAACGATGACGATGGGGTTACGATGATGTTACAGTTCCTAAGCAATAATGACATGCGGAAAGCGGAGGTGTATGTTGAGACCGAGGCGGTCGGTGAAACTCATTCTCACCAGTATTCTTATGATGATGGTTTTGCAGGAGGGTACGGATGGGGTGGTAGTTCGAGCAACTACGAAGGAGGTGGTTATACAGGAGGTTACGGAGAGGGTGGTGGTTCAATAAACTACGGTGAAGGTAGTAGTGCAGGATGGGTGCCATCGGAACAATACTCGCAACAGGATCAACTTGTCGATGGCGTTCAATGGCCTGCTTGGGGGCCTGAGTGGGCTGAAATCGAGAATACCCTTCGAGCAGGGCGTACTTCACATGAGCGAGAAGACGATGCTGGTGATGGTGGTCATGTTGATCTTTCTGGGGCGAGCTATCCATTCGACTCGAGCGATGATGATACTGAGGAAGATTTGAGATCAGTGAGCGAGGAGGAAGATACTGATGATAACGACGACGAGGCGATATTTCGTGAGGCACCCACGCCATACTACACACAGGTTACAACTCAATTTCTACATAGTCAGAATGATGCCCCCGACTTTGTCCCTATGCTAGTGTATAATCCGACGGCCAATTTGGAGGTGGGTATGACGTTCTCATCGAAGGACGCTGTGCAGGATGCCTTTACCGAAGAGGCCTTGATGCGCAACTTCGAGTGGAAGGTAAAATATTCTGACAGTAAACAATTACATGTCATATGCAAAAATGATGCAGAGGGCTGTACGTGGCAACTGCGGGCTGCAAATATGAAGAGAAAGGGTGCCTGGGTGATTCGAAAAGCCGAGACCAACCACACTTGCTCCTCGTCCATACGTTCCCAGGATCACAGGCAACTCAAGTCAAAGAAAATTGGGAGAACTATTAAACACCTTATCGAAGCACAACCAGATATCAAGGTCAAAGCTATCATGGACGAGGTGAAGGATCGACATTCTTACACGATAAGGTACAAAAAAGCATGGCATGGGAAGCAGAAAGCCATGGCTGAGGTGCCCACTGGTACTCGAAGGGTTCAGGGAGCTCGGTTGCTTGAGTTGTACGCACCTCTTCGAACGTAGGCAGAGGCCTGCGTTTGCTCCTTCGTGGGGGCTCAACCGGGGGCACAATGGGTGCATCATCACGGAATGAGGGTCGTGCCGGGGCAGGAACGGGAGGATAGACCACGACATCCCTCCTTTGCTCTCTGGTACAACTCAAGAGGTTGTTCATAAGTCGGGTCAACCAAGTAGTCTTCCGCTCATCCATGGTTGGAGCACTTTCGAGAGTGTACTTGGCGTGTTCCAAACCATCAACCTAAGGAAAGCACAAAATATATCAAATTAACTAAACCTTAAAATAAATTTATTTTAGAATGAGGGAGATTAGGATGACTTACCAACGAACCCATCACAACACCTTGCTTTGACACCCATCTCATTGTGAACTTCCGATACCACTGCATGTACCCATCATGGTAGCCCATCGGTCTCGTCTCCGGCATCCCTTGCACCACCCATTGGGATCGATTCTCCCAGATGTTGATGTAGAACTGATGCTTTAGGAGCCAGTTCTTTGCAGTGTGTCGGAGGTCGATAGCATGTAGCTCCCTGAAACCTTGAGGCGGGTCTTGTGGAATTGGTTGCTCCATTCGATATTTCCTCAAGGATCGATCGGGTAGGTGCCATTCCACGATGTGCTAGCATATCAATGGCACCTTGCACAACCACGTCTCGTGATCCAGAGGGTGTCTAAGATGATGCAGACCACTTCACGTGGATATGGATCCCATATAACTTATATTCATTCAAAATTCGTAATTAACGACCATTTACATTGAAAAAATTTAACTTGTTCAAATATGGACAAAACATGATTACCTGATTCCACCAAGGTTTATCTAACTCAGAACGATAAAACAATAACGAATGCTCAGGTTGATGGTCATTCGTATTTGCTCCTATCCACCTTGTGAGTAAAAGTACGGAATCAATTTAATTGAAATATAGCTAAGCATGTAATAAACTTAATATGGACTAAGTACGGAGTAAATTTAAAATAAATATAGCATGGCATATAATAAATTAAATTAGTCTAAGTACGGAATAAAATCAAATTAAATCTAGCTAAGCATGTAATAAAATTTAAATTGGGCCAAGTATGGAATAAACTTACTTGACACCGTAGGGGAGATTTTGCAGAAAGTTTAGCTCATCATCGTTTCTCCGATATGGACGTGGGTCGAGAGGTGCGAACATTGGAAGATGCTCCCATACCCACAGTTGTAGGATGAACATCGCAGCACCAGCTTGCTTTGCCCCACTTTCCAGCAAGTACACAGCTCCCGGTATACGCCCGCTAGCACGGCCGATCACCAACTCTTCTCTCCAATTGCATCCCAGTCACCAGTGAGCAATGACAACCATATGCCTTGAATCCACCGGTTGGACTTGTCGGGGAACAAAAATCCACCCACCAAACCGATGAGGTAGATGCGGACGTAGCGCTCGACTTGTTCTTCCGGTGTCTCGTCATTGATTTCCACCTCTTGCTGGATGTGAGATACCAGCCACGGGACCGACGCTTGGCCCGCATTCAACGGTGGATGCCCCCGTCCTTGAATTAGTGTGGTGGTCGGCATGTCAAAGTCCAAACGATCACGTATGAGCGGCCCCCAACCTCCTTTGGGTTTGGTCGTGGAACCAATGATGGCATCCCCAGAAATAGGCAGCCCGGTGAGGATCACCACGTCTTTGAGGGTGATCGTCATTTCCCCCTCCGCAAGGTGGAACGTATGGGTTTCGGGACGCCATCGTTCCGCCATTGCCGTAAGCAGATCGCTGTCGATTTCGATCCGCAAGAAATGGCGCAACATTCCCAAACCGGTCCTCGCTATATAGGGCTCCAACCTTGGATTCCAAGCGGGCAAGTTATTGGTCTCTTTATGAACCACGGGAACAAGAGATTCCTAAAAAAAATAGGAAAAACATCAATTTATTAGATTAAATAAAGCAAAATAAAATCTTAGAAAATAATAAAATAAAGCAAGAATACTCATCAAATTACCGGATTGTTATCCCAAATAGCACGGGAGCGATGAGCTTCTTGATCGGTTAAGAGACTCGCATCCCTTGGGCCATAATGGATATACAATCGAGGATCGTATATCTCGGCACCCATCTATAAAAAAGTAATGAAATCAGAGATTGTTTTGATAAAAAAAAACACAAAATCAAATTGTTTCGATTAAAAAAAATCATAAACCAAAAACCTACACGAAGAGCCTCTTCGTCCATTTTTTGGCGGAAGCCGGACAGAGGTTCGACGGGTTTAGGTTTGTAAGGGACGGGAACTTAGCGGGACGGGGGCTTTAGGGTCAAACTCTAGTAATTCTTTCTAATGTGGAAGATCGAACTTAGCCGCAACCACAGAGCATACTTAGAACGAGACTAGAGCGGATAAATGGAGGGAGAAAGAATGTAAATGGTTGTGGTGTGATTTGTTTAAGGGGGGAAGGGTTTTATTTATAGTGGGGGGAAGGGATCAGCCGAATTAATTCTGGCCACCCTTCCCCGCGTCCCTCAGAAACGGTGAAGTCACCGTTTCCCTCAAAAACGATGACTGACGTGGATCGAGCCGACGTGGCCAAGCGTGAGGCGTCGGATCTGGGAAGAAAACCACGATCCGCGCCTCACCGCATCCGACGTCCACGGTGAACGCGCCAGCGACGCGGATCGCTGACGCAAACAAACACAGGGTATTCACCGTGTTTGTTTAACGCGGTGAATACCCCGCGTTGGTCCACGTCAGCGATCCGCGTCGCTTCATCGTGGATCATTAAAACGGTTTAATGTTCACCATTTTTTATTAAAACGGTGATGCTTTCACCGTGTCTGTTTGAAACGGTGATGCCTTCACCATTTTATACTAAGACGGTGAATACGTCACCGTTTTTTTTTAAAACGGTGATGCTCAAACATGTGTACTTTTGGAAAAAAAATTATAACTTATGTATTTTGGGAATTTTTTTTAACAACTAGTGTACTTGGAATTTTTCCCCCAAATTCTAATACCAAACTTCCCGCACTAGCCACATGGGCCGGGCAAGAGGTCGGATATCTTGCCGGGCCGCAACTACCATCTCTTTTATCGGGCGCAGAAGGGAAGAAATAGACATTTAAGCAATAAACCCTAGAAAACCCTAGACGAGACCGAAGACTTGAAAACTCTCGCAGTTCACTGCCGCTTCCCTACGCCTAAAACCTGCAGAGCTCATCCCATCTCTTCTTATTATAAGTGAGATACGCTAGTGTTATTTGGCTACTTTCATTCTCCCATCTCGATTCTCTGCCTCAACCTAGATTTCCTGCACTATCCTGAGCTAGATTTTCCCTCGCTCGTTCTTCCTTATTTTCGATCTCTGCTTCAGATTGTCAATTGCGAAGATTGTGCAATGTGCAGTGCTTTGTTGTGCCGAATCTTTTACCTGTTGTTGATCTCTGGTTGTTTTGATCGTAGCGGGGAATTGGGAGAGGCAAGTGATGATACAAATAGACAGGGACATCAGTTACTCCGTTCCACTTGTGGGTTTGGAGGATGATGATTAGTCTACAATGGGAATCTCTCTGATGCCTTTCTTTCTTCTTCTGTGTTTTGTTATAATAGCTATTTCGTTTCGTCTTTTCTGAATTCTCTCGTGGTTTGCCAATGATGCATATGGAAATTTCATGTATTACCAGATGATAAACAACTGATGATAGTTCCAATATTGTCACTACCTCTGAGGTGAACTTTATTTGTTTTCTTTTATATTCTACTTGTTTTCTACAATTTCCTTGTGTTCTCGTGTCTGTGTGCCAGTGATGGTGTTAAATATACTTTGAGGTATGGTTTGTATCTCTGAAAACAATCTTCCTCTGAGGCACACTTGCCAGTGAAAAAGTTTCAATCTTGTTGGTTGATTGCTTGTTTTCTTAAAGTATATATTATGTTGCCATTGAATAGGGCAGGTGATGATAGAACAGACAGGGACATCAGTTACTCCTTTCCTTTTGGGTTGGGAAGATGATGACCAAGTCTAAAATGGGAATCTCTCTGATGCCTTAATCTTATTTAGGTTGTTTTTTTTCAACTTGATTTGTCTTGTAGTTTCTAAAGTTTCGGACTTTATGGTTTGTCAATGTTGTACATTGAAAATTGCATGTACTTTCAGAGGTATAGGATGATGAAATTACTTTGTATTTTCCGTGCATCGAAGGTGAACCTCTATTGTTTGTGCTGTTTATGAATGTATTTGGGAAGCCTGATGATGATTGTGAAAAGAACGGAGATTTGAAAGTGGGCGTTTGCTGTTGTTGAAGCTTGTTTCTTTGAATTGGGCTCCAATTGCATCGGTCAATGAAATAAATTCACTACTTTATGTCGACTTTGAAGGCTTTTTGCTTTCATCTTTGTTCTTTCGGACATCTGTCGGTCGTTTTAGGTTAGATGGCTTCCATCCTTGTTATTTCTGCAACAATCAAAATTATGTTAACAGAAAGTGAAGTTTGGTGGATTGATTTCATTATGGTATTTGAACGTGAAGATATATATTGGAAGTGTTGATTAAGTTAGATCCTTGACTGATTTTAGCTATGGTTCTAACTGAATTGGCAAGGGTCATCACTTTGTTGTCATATCATAGCAATATTCAAATAGGAAGACAAAATTGAGGAGGCGGAACTGGAATAACATCTTTGATCTCTATAAAGAAATCAGAACTTGTTCTTCACCAGTGACTTGACATTTGGTATCGAGATGACTGTGACATGACTTCCACATCATCTATAATGACAGTGTGACCAGTTTTATAAAAAAATTTAAGCATTCCAATTTTGATGGGGCGACAGAGTTCTTCGCAGGTTAGAGGACATGACTTATTAAGGGGTGAGAAGTTATGTTTCAGGAGGTAAGACCACCCACAATGTAGGAAAGAAAAGATGGTGGGAAAAGAGGGGAAAAAGGGTGGAAGGAAGAGTTTGGTGTCAATGGGTGGGAAGGGAAAAGAGGGTATTTGCTATGTATTTTTTTTTTAATTAATCTGTAGTTGATTTGTCACTTTATTTTAAAATTTTGGTCATTATTTTTACATAGGTAGTAGTAATTAATTAAGATTAATATTTTGATATAATTTATTTAATTTGAATACAATTGTTTTCATCACTAATTATACTTAATTAATGACGAAATCATAATAATTTGCACAAAAAAGTTGTTGCATTAATAATTGAACATAAATATAATTAAGAAAAAAATAAAAAAACAACTAAACACTAAATCATAAAAAATAAGGGTGGAAGGAAGAGTTTGGTGTCAATTAGGGATGGCAACAATATCCGTAACCGTGGATATCCGCCCGAATCCGGCCTGATCGGGTAGGGTAAAACCCGAACCCGAAGGACATGTAGTGGGTATGGGTAAAACCCGAACCCGAATATTGCGGGTAATGGTTGGGCATGGGTTTAACACTATCCAACCCGAACCCGCCCGATTATACACATGCACATGTATTTTATCTAGAAATAATCATTATTTATCTCTAACATATTTTATATTTATCATATAAATATAATATTTTCATGAAATTTTGTTGTTTTAATTAATTTTCTTCATTTCGGTGAAGTATTGTCGTACTTTTCCTCTTACGTAATGTGAGAATACATATGAATGTTAACATATTGGTTGCAGTTATGAAGAGAAATTATTACCCATGGATAACCGTGGATATCCGAAACCCGAACGGGTATGGGCATGGTTTTGATTTTCTACCCGTTTCACATGTGGGTATGGGCATGGGTAAAACCCGAACTACTTTGGGTAGGGTAACGGATATACACTATCCGTCCCCGACCCGACCCATTGCCATCCCTAGTGTCAATGGGTGGGAAGGGAAAAGAGGGTATTTGCTATGTATTTTTTTTAATTAATCTGTAGTTGATTTATCACTTTATTTTAAAATTTTGGTAATTATTTTTACATAGGTAGTAGTAATTAATTAAGATTAATATTTTGATATAATTTATTTAATTTGAATACAATTGTTTTCATCATTAATTATACTTAATTAATGACGAAATCATAATAATTTGCACAAAAAAGTTGTTGCATTAATAATTGAACATAAATATAATTAAGAAAAAATAAAAAAACAACTAAACACTAAATCATAAAAAATAATAGCAAGAAAAAAAAAGTTTCCAGACATGGGCCCTACCCCCTTCCTTTCCTCCTTTTTGTCATTTTATGGAGGATCTTTCCTGGAAAAAAATACCAAAATACACATGTAATTAAAAAAAAAATCCAAAATACATAAGTTATAAAAAAAAATTCTCAATCTACACGTGTTTAACATTCACCATCGTTGTCAAACGCAGTGAAGCCATTCCATGCGTTCAACAAAAGCGATGAAATTATAACCTTTTTATCCCTGTTTGAAAAAACAGCGATGAAGTATTCCTGCATTTGTTAGAAAGCGGGGAACACTTCACCGCCTTTGTAGAAAGCGGGGAACACTTCACTGTTGTCGTGCAAAGAGGTGAATCCTTCACCGCGCTAGGTTATGACGGTGAATAATTGCCACGTTTTCCACCCCCTGGTATGTGAATAATTAAGTCACAACCACCTAACCTTCACCGGGCAATGTGGTGAATGCCTTCACTGCTTTGGACAACGGCGGTGAATGCACCCTGTTTGTCAAATAAATACCCCTTCCCACATTGCTGTTGGAAAAATACTTCCCCCGACTTCTGCGTAGCCTCTCCCCCGTTTCTGTCAAATTTAAGCACAAATCTCATTCCCAGCTTGCTTCCAGCAACTACGGTTACAGAAGCTCCAATTTTTTTGTATGATATAATTTCATATTGTTTAGATTTTGATGGTTTAGTAGTTATATGTACGTATTTAATGAATTACTGTTAGTGGCAAATATAAGTAGTTAGAGATATTTATATTAATTATGGTATGATTGATGTTAGTTAGTTATGAATTTAGATGAATTTGTTTACTGTACACATATTATTAGAATGCTAATTATGGTTCATGTTTCAATTAGTTAGTTGCCTTTGTTTATGAGTTTGTATGATATTATTTTCGTAGCCCTAAAAATATGATTTTGGTTAATGTTTCTGTAGCCCCAAGTACTAATTATACTATACTAATTTTATTCGACTTAAGCTAATAATTACTTATTATAAATTGCATATATGGGTAAATTCAAGAAGTTTTAGCTTCTTATTTGGTGGAATGGTCGGGTGACAAACTCAGACATTAGGATCGATTACGAAGACGGTTAATCCAGTGTGTTGAAAATTGAGTCGAGATTCACGTGGCAAGAACTTTGTGACATTTGTGCAGACAAGATTTGTATTGGCGGACAGACGAGAGTTGGTAAAATTACCTACCGGTATCTAGACATTAGTGCTGACGGGGTTATGTAGGAAGCCTTAGTCATAAACGATGATGACGCGGTTACCATGATGTTATAGTTCCTAGGAGACAATGAGATGCGGCTTGCAGAGGTGTACGTTGAGACCGAGACGGTCGGTGAAACTCATTATCGCCAGTATTCTTATGATGATGGTTTTGCAGGAGGGTACGGATGGGGGTGGTAGTTCAAGCAACTACAGATGAGGTAGTTCTGCAGGAGGAATGCCATGGGAAGAATACCCACAACGTGCTGAACCTGCCCCATTTGTTGAGCCCGACGACGTTCAATGGCCTGCTTAGGGGCTAGAGTGGGTTGGCATTGAGAACACCATTTGATCTGGCGTACGTAGGAGCGAGAATACAATGTTGGTGATGGTGGTCACGATGATCCTCCTGGCCCGAGCTATCCATTCGACTCCAGCGATGAGGAAAGTGATGAAGATTTGAGATTAGTGAGCGAGGAGGAAGATAATGACGATACGGACGACGAGGTGTCATTTCGTAAACCACCAACGCCATACTACACAGAGGTTCCATCTCAATTTTTATATTGTCAAAATGATATCCCCGACTTTGTCCCTATGTGTTTCGTTGGCGAAACTCGCGTGTTCAATGTGCACTGGTTTTCAAGTAAAACACAAAACACACGTCAGCAAAAAATCGTCAAATATCCGCCGCCGGTGTCGGCGCCGTTGATTTGATCGATTAAAACAGAAATAAAGACGATCGTCAAATGGCCGCCGCCGGTGTCGGCGTCGTTGATTTGATCGATACACCTTTGACTTCTAATCACACAACTGTTATTCGGTTCAACACCTCTCCAAACTACGTTCGAACGAGGGTGTTCGAATAAACAGAAAATCGAACCAGGAGTGTTCTAAGTTACGTTACCTCTACTCCTATGGAGGTTTCTCTGGAGAGCTCCGCGACTACGACTACAAGCTACGATCTACGACTCTGCAAAGGAGTTCTTTGACAGAGCGGTTCTACGAACTAGAGAGAGAAAAGATAAAATCTGCGACGGTGCAGTTTGTGATTTGATTTTGCCGTCCTGAGCTTCTCTCTCTTCTCGATCTTTATACCCCGATCTTCTCCCCGTAGTCGTAGTAACCGCCTTCGCGTCTTTGTCTCCCACGTTCTTCATTCCTGTCAACCGCAGATAACTCCCTCCTTGTTGCGTAACTCCCACAAGTACGAAACCGCTTGGACACGCGGGAACTTGGCCAAAACGACACTGAGCCAAAATCGACAATCCTCCACCACGGTTCGATCCTCCAAACACCTTGTCCACATGATAAACAAACGACATCGAGTCCACCACATCGTCAAAACTGACCTCTCGCCACGACGTTGTTTTTGGCTAACCAGCGCTGTTTCCTATTCCTGCGGTGTCGTTCCACGGAACAATGTTGTTTTTACACTGTTTATGTGAAATTTCTCTTGACATTGTTCTATATTAAACACTATCGTTTTCTATTTTTGCAATGTTGTTGAACTTTGCGATGCCGGTTTAAATTTAACGATGTCGTTTTAACTACAGCGGCATCGTTTGGCCCACTCGCGGCATCGTTTTTAAATCCGCGGTACCGTTTTAACTCTCCGCGATACCGCTTATCTCCATGCGGTACCGATTTTCCCCTTCCAACAAGGAATAAAAATATTAATTAATTATAAACAAAAACTCCTTCCCCGACACCTACACTAAAACGCGCGGCTCCTTTTCTTTTCCGGCAATGTCGTTTTCTGTGTCGCGGTACCGCTGAGCTTCCTTGCGGTACCGTTTTTCTGTTTCGCGGTACCGTTTTAACTCTCCGCGATACCGCTTATCTCTATGCGGTACTGATTTTCCCCTTCCAACAAGGAATAAAAATATTAATTAATTATAATAATAATAATCAAAACTCCTTTTCCAACACCAATACCAAACGCGCGGCCCACATCTTACCTCCTGGTAAACGGTGTCGTTTTAAGTTTCGCGGTTCCGCTGAGCCTCCTTGCGGTACCGTTTTAACTCTCCGCGGTGCCGCTTGTCTCCATGCGGTACCGCTTCTCCCCTTCCCACAAGGAATAATAATAATAATAATAAAACTCCTTTTCCAACACCGATACCAAAAGCGCGGCCCACATCTTGTTTTCCGATAAACGGTGCCGTTTCTAGTATCGCGGTACCGCTTAGCCTCCTTGCGGTACCGTTTTAACTCTCCGCGGTGCCGTTCGACTCCAAACGACACCGTTTTTTTTTTACCCGCGGTATCGAATTAAATGCCGAGACTAATTAATGCGGCATTTAATTCAGGCCAAATTAATTTTAGGTGTCAACAAATGCCCCCCACAATTTGGTTTATAAGAATTATGAACCAAATTGTTGACAAAATCCATAACACCTAAAATAATTTTAATTTAAACCACCAATCCACCAAAAATTGGCGGAAATCTTTTGGCCTATTTTTCCTCTTTAGCAGGCCTGCATAGCTGCCTCGGCCACACATGTTTTTTTTCATTTTTTTTTATATTTAGAGCTGCTTGGCCGCACACTACTCCTTTTGTCGACAGAGCTGTTAGACTCCAACAACAGCCGCCGCAAGAAATCCATAACACCTAAAATAATTTTAATTTAAACCACCAATCCACCAAAAATTGGCGAAAATCTTTTGGCCTATTTTTCCTCTTTAGCAGGCCTGCATAGCTGCCTCGGCCACACATGTTTTTTTTTCCATTTTTTTTTTATATTTAGAGCTGCTTGGCCGCACACTACTCCTTTTGTCGACAGAGCTGTTAGACTCCAACAACAGCCGCGACATTGCTTGGCCGCAGCGCTGAGAGACATTTTATTTTATTATATTTTATACCATTGCGGCCACGCTTAGGACCTCCAGCAGCACTGTTCATCATCCAAACAATCCTCTTTTTTTTTCCTTCTTCTTTTTCAATTCCTCATCAGCGCTGTTTTGACCGCTCTTTTTTTTATGGTATAATATAATAGTCATTTTGCTTCCACAACACCGTGCCCCCCAACAATGTTGTTGATATGAAAAGACAAATAAAGCGGCACCACTGCTACGTGGCTTAGGCAAAAATGGCCATGTTTGGTCATTATTTCCTAATCAACCATTATCAAAGAAAATTAAAAGTAAAGCCTTGTTTAATCTTTGTCGATATTGTGACTATCTCGACAACACAGTAATCGACAGACCATATTTAACAACTATGGCTTAAAGAAAACAAACCATTTAGCCAAAACAACCATACACCAACAACCTTGACTAGGTTAATGCAATGGCGATGGCATCTACGTAGCTCAGTCATGCATGAATCCAAAATAAAGGTTCGATAAACTGGCTATACAACATGATTGCAACATATCCATGTTATATTTCCTAACATTCACACGTAAAACAATCTTTGAAGCCATTCAGAATCAGAGTTAACTCGTACCTGTCAGAGTCATGCAAGCTGGCAATATGAACGTTGAATGTGGATCATCCTTCCCGTCAAAGTTGATTTCTTCCACAATGTCGCAGACAGCACCGCTGCTTCCTCTCCCAACTTGTTACTCGCATCCTCGCCGTTGATCGGCAACCCCTCTATCAAGGCCGTGATTTCGGCCTTCTCCACCCTCTCTTGAGGTGGCTTACTTTGATTTTGATGGACCACCTAATGCACGCATTGATGGTCTCACAATTTCAGACAAGTGGTTCAAGCAAGCCTTACTCAACACTCTCGCGCTTGAAACTATGACGTTGGACATTCTTCCATCCCCACTCCTGATTTCAAGTGGTCCAAAATCTCCATGGTACAGATAAGCTTCAGCCACGTTAGCACCAACGACAAACGGCTTTGTGTCAGCCTGTACCATCTCAACGATACCGTCTTCATTCCAGAGCATCAAATACTGATGCAACGATGGAGGAACGCGCTTGTTGACGTGGATCCAATCCCAGCCAAGTAGTGCGTTGTAGCTTATCATTCCATCCACCACGAAGAAAGCACTCATCCGCTTCTCTGATCCAACTCCCACAACAACTGGGAAGATTCCCCTGGCAGAAGTGGACCCGCCATTGAAACTTGTCACAAACACTTCCGTTGGGATCAAGTCATTAGTGTTCTTGCCCAACTTCTTCAGCATCCTCGTTGGCATCACATTTGCTGCGGCACCATTGTCAACTAAGACTCTCGACATTGGTACGTCATCAAGTGTGGCCTTGATGTAGAGAGGCCTCAAATGACGCATCATCTTCGGATCGGGCTCGTTAAAAACAACGACCCTGTTTGATTCTTCACCCGTGGTTCCTTCGTCCAAGGCTTTCCCCTTCGCTTCTGCAGCCCGGATAGATTTTTCCAGATCGTCGAAGTCTGATCCCCATGTGATGTTCTCCACCGGCACACTTGTTGACTCTTTCGGGCCTTGGTACAACACGTAAAAAGGATATCTTCCCCCATCTTCGCCCAGTAGCCCAACAGCTTTGTGGCCTGCTTCGTACAGCTCTTTCAGGATTCGTTGCGAACTCTTGTTTTGCTTGGCTGACTCTACTGCCAAGTCAATTCGACCATTAGTGCGAGCCATCATTGCACTCCACGGCTCAGCCTCGATTGGCAAATCCGCAGACTCGCCAACCAGCTCTGCCGCCGCTGGCTCCTCATTTTCTTCCTCTAAAGTCAGTTGAGCAAAACCGCTCACCAGCTCGGCGACGTTAACCTCTTGAGCCGCCTCGTCCAGCTCTTCAACCTCCATCACGACCTCGCCATTCTCTCCCTGATTTTCCAAATCAATGTGGAAAATCAGAGGCAAGATGTAGTTGTTCACCACCACCGGTGGTAGACTTCCAAACTGGATCATCATGGGTGCACCTTGATTGTCATCATCGTCATCCTTGTTTTTTCGATCGAATTTCGACTTCAGCTCCTCCAATTCTAGCATCTCCTCTTTGATGAGGGAGTCATCCAACTCAGCATCGTACTCATCCTCT